>JASANF010002468.1:0-25266 GCA_030248245.1 Trissonchulus sp. WLG1_4 | reverse complement strand
ATAACTTTATCCACAAAAGTGGCCGCGTTTAATATTTTCTCAATATTGACACTCAGTCCTCACAGTGTAACAGCTCCTGCTCCAGACTCAGCAGAAGAGCTTGTCAAATTATAAGTTTGCTTGCAGCTGACTAAGCGCACAAATGAAATGTATACTTATAAAATTGTGCTGAAGATACCTAACATCAAATCGGACTTAATGAAAAGTTGTACCAATAATTTTTGAAAGGAAATATTTCCAGCTGGGCTCGATCCAGCGCCGTGTTGGTTTTTTAAACAAATGCGCCTGGTTACTGCGCTATGGAGACGACAAAGAATGTGGGATTAAGTACAATTAAGTACAATTAAGTACCTTACATAAGAATTTTTAACAGTACGGACAAGGCCAAAAATTTTAAATTTTTCCACAATTGAGTTCGCTTTAAATTTTATGATTGTATGAATAACGGTTACTGTCTCATTATGTTCGTAAGTTTGAACCTGAATTAGTAAATTTGTCATTTTGCTTAGGATAGTTTATTTCCAATCAATAATTGTATGTAACAATTGCATATATAATCATGATTATATAATATACTGCAAGCGTTTGCAGTGATAGTGTAATAAAACGGGGTTAACGAACCGACTGATTGATACAGGTTTTGCCCTATTTTGGTTGTAGCTGCAAGAAGTGAGCTACTGTTCGATTTTAGTACGTAGTTTAGCAATCAGACGTGGCGCAGAATGAGGCCACACTCTCAGGCGGAATCCCCGTTTTGCTTATTTCCCAAAACCCCTATTCTCCCCCCATGTCCGTACGAGAGTGCCTGATTCAGTTAACCGTCAGTTGTGTGAGTCCTAAGTTCCCCGCCTGAAGTTTAGTACGAATATAATACAGAAGGAAGTTCGAATAATACGTAATAATGTCCCTAACCAGTATCCACCCCTTTCCCTGTTGCTCCTCGTGAATAATTGAAGCCGTTTGTCGTATAGTAATATTGTCCCTGTATTCGTAATAATTGTCCGTATCATTATTTGTCCGTATTGTCTGAGGGTCGTGAGTTTTAATCAGTAATTAACCAGTTTTAAGCAGTGATTTGGAAGTCCCCCCTGATAGTATAGAAGCTAGCCGGATAGTTGTTTGTAAACAATATCTGGGCTAAGCCATAGCATTAGCCCAGATATTGGCGAACTAGCTGGAAGTTGAAAAAGCAGTAATTAACGGATTTTGTCGAGTTATAACTCAGTAATTAGTTGGTTTTATGCGTCATGAAATAAAAGGAATGTTAGATTAATAAGTGGAGAATTAATACGTGAAGTTTGAAGCTGAAAGGTGAAGTATAGCGAAAGTTATTCGAAGTTATATCTGGAACTTTAGTCGAACTTAGCAGTAGAAGTGAGCTGAAAGACGACCGAATTGAATCGTAATTGTAATGCATTATTAATTGATAACTTGTTATAATACTGTAGTAATGTTTGGTATGCTTTTAATTAGTGTTTTCAGCAGGACTTTATGAACTCTTTTTTGAACTGTTTTGTGAACGTACGTGCTTGTATGTCGGGTAAAAAGAGAGCCTAAAATTGTAGTTGAAAACTGCAATTTTGACTGAAGGATTACGGTAGTTGTACACGTCAAGTTTTGAATGGGTCTGCAACCCATAATGCACAATAATTAAGTATGGCAGATAAGTCTTAAGTTCACACAGCATGTAATGAAGTATATAATTTGGTAATACGTAATATTAACGAAGTGGTTAAGTAATAATTAGTTTTTTAGTCATATTTTTCCCTTTCCCCCCTACTTTCCCCCTTTCTCTCCTTTTTCGTTTCATGGTTCGTTTTTTTTTCCAATTTTGTCATAATACCGTAACTCAAGTGTTTAAATTCTCTGGTAGGCCCAAGAAGAAGTAGAAAAATTTATGATACCTGGGCCCACCAGGAATCAAGGGCCATTAAAAAAGAATTAGTATCGAGGTGTGAGGGCCAGCAGCCTTCGACCCCCCAGCCCTCAAGTGGATTTTTACGAAAGTGTAGGTAGGCGGACCTAAAAATGGCCGCATCTCATTGGTCTATTTCGGGATCGGCAGATCCCGACAGAGGAATCAAAGAAAAAACCGAAAAAAGTTAGGTAGCTAAGTCAGTCGGATAGGAAGTTTTCGCCGAGGTAGGTCGGCTAGTCCCCAAGCTCTCTTTTTGCTCCTCTGCCTGCTTATTGCACATTATTGCCCTCCTCGCCTTGTATCTATACCTGCCAGCCATTTTAATAAATATATAACCCAAAAATCCGACTCCGCCTCCATTTTTGCGTAGTGTAGCCAGAGCCAGAGGCTCCCCAGGTTCAGTCAGTCAGTCAGTGCGCATTCCAGCGCCTGTGCCCCCACGGTCTTTACCCTTGCCCCCCCAGGTCTTTACGCTATTTGGCGCCTGTGCCCCCCGGTCGTTCCTACTGCCCCTCGCTCCAGTCAGTCTGCTCCGCCAACCGGTTCCGCCCATTCAGGCCCCAGTCTCCGCTCCAGCCGTTGCCCGCCGTCGTCGCGTGCAGCCGCTCCAGTCGCTTTCCTGCCCCCTCCGCTCAGTCGGCCGGTTCAGCCCATTCAGGCCCCGGTGCCGACATTGCCCCCGCGTCGCCAGTCTGTCCAGATCCCGCTCCCCCGATCGCCGCGTCCGCTCCCCCGAGTCCGAGCTGTCCTCCGTGTCCGGTGTGAAGTCTGAGCCGCCGAGCCCCAGTCCGTGTCACCTGCCGCTCCCGGTCGTTGGTTCCGCTCCGCAGCCCGAGCCATTGCCTCCTGCTCCCCGGTTCCTGCCGATCCAGCCCAGATCCATTCTAGCCAGCCAGCCAGGACTAATCCTGTTAGTTACTCCCCCCACTGTCCTTAGCATTGTAGTAGTAGTGCCTAGGCTGACCCTATAGGACAGATCAGTAGTAGGATAGCCAGTAGACCTGTTGAGTCATTGAGCTGAGACCAGTAGATCAGGACTGTAGAGTGATCTAGCCTAAACAGGGTCAGGCTAGAAGAGTGCCGATTCCAGAGTAGGTTGTTTTCAGGTCGATTACCGTGTGTCCGTTCCGTGTCAGTCTTGTGTCGTGTCCGTAGCGGTTTCCGAGTCCAACGTGATAATTGACTATTACGCGAGTTATTTAGGGTTGCAGATTCGTAGCTACGATTGATTGTTAGGGTATTGTGCTATCTCTTTCAGGTTTACATAAAGTTATACCAGTCACACTTGATTTTTAGTATTGAGTAGAGTTTGAGTTGTTAGTCAAAAAGTAAAGTGAAAGTTTTGTTGCTGAGATAGCGTTTGGGGAGTTGATCCGTAGTTGTCCCCTGACACCGAAAAAGCAGGCGTCAGAGTTGAGCTGGGCATCTGAAACAGGGTATAAGTTCCTAGTTATCCTCGGTCTTGGTGTCCCTCCCGTATCACGACGGGCAGAGCAGAAAAGCTTGTACGAGCAGTTCAAATCCCCTGAAACCAGTTCCTCAGGTTGAATGTTTAGTTAGAGCTATAGGAGAGGCAAACTTTGAGTAATTTACACGTTGATTCAGAGTTAGCGAGAACTTAGTCAAAATTAAAGGGTGTGTTTCTATCATTGAGAGATCATTAGAATTATAGGTAAACACGATCGCCTTGGAGGTAGTACTGTTAGTGTTTTCATACATTGTTTGTGTTTACGTACGTTTCGGCGATCGTAAGCATTTTGACTGAGTTAGCACGCAGAGGTACTGAGCCTAACTACGAGGTTGGACTAGGATCCATAAGTGACCTAAACGGATCTCTGTAGTTTAGTCTTCTGTAGCTACTCGGTTCCCTTTTCGAAGGGTGGAGCCCCCGCAAAAACATTTCTAACCTCTGCTACCCCACTGAGCTGAGTTTGAGTTGAGAGATCCGACATAGTCCGGAAAACTAGGTAAAGTCAGTGATCTATTGTATTGTCACAGTATCAAGCATCCAGTACCTAAACGTCACGCCCTATTTGCAACGTATGTTTTGTATTGTTCGTATTGTGCAGTCGGTAAATCTAAGGTGAAGTGATCGCCAGGTTCAGTCTAAGTCAGTAGTTCTCGCGTAACGCAGCAGAAAGTTTATTAACCCCATAATTATAACCTAACCCGTGTAGACTTTTTCACAATAGTATGCAAATTTTAAGCTGATGTAATTCACAAAGCTTTTCAGTGCCTTGTAAAACAAAACGACGAATACGATTATAACAATGTTTGATAAATAGTTTATCAGTACGTCGGAGTCTAAAGATCTTGGAGTCCAAAGTCCGTTTAGTCCAATCAAGCCGGACTTAATTTTTCGCGCCAAATCGTTCAAACCGGTTGTTGAATTTATAATCGGACTTAATTTAGTCAGGTGTCATTCCTAAACTTAAACTTCCCGACACTCCAAATTTGGATTTCGCGTGCAGCTATTATTTTTTCGCACTAACAAGTCAGAATTGTCCCCGCCTACAAACTCTACTCTGATTGGCTAAGCAGTTAAAGTTGACCATTAACTCGCTGTTTGAATACAGCGTTTTCGCAATAAAAAAATTATTTGCAGCTGCACATAAAGTAAAAAACTAGCTGCAAATGACATTCAATTCTGAGTTTCTGACCTAAACAAACTTTTTGAAATTTTTCTTTATTAAAACAACATATCCAAAATCTTTTTAAACCTTTCATGATCAGAGGATTATATGACATCCCACATGATCAACTACCAAATACCAAATTGGTCGGAAATTGACCAAAAAATGTAAATTTGACGAGGATTTTTTTAAAACACATTTTTTGAACAGATAATTATAATACACTATAAAATAGCCCAATTATTCAGCTATATTTTGATATATAGATCATCCAAATCGGTTAAAGTGGTGCTAGCTAGCAAGAGAAAAATTTGAGGGTACCGGGAAGTTAAGGCCGTTTAAGGGGGGGGGGGGGCTACCCAGGTCAAAAATCAAATTTCTCCAATTTTGCTTATGTTCACATATGTTACTTCCCCAAGGCACCCCAACGTCAGATGAGAACAATTAAGCCTGAAGGTACACTTTTGGTTCAGTGCGTTCGTCAGTGTATTTACATAGGCAAAAGTACGCAAAAAAGCCTAAAAGTAGCCCTTAGTTGAACAGTTTTAACACAAAACACATCAAGTTAATCAGGCTGAAACTTGGCATGGTAGCAGCAAGAGTACATAATAGCTTCTCACTCTATATAGAAGAAGAGTGAGACACTCTCCAGCCTGCCTGTGTTCTAGCACACGCAGATGCGCTGGTCGTTTTCAGGCTACATGTTGACATTCTATGCAACATGTGGCTGACCAATCAGCGCGTAGATTCCCTGCGTAACACATAACACACTTTAGTATATAATCGCTGATGCGTTGATAAGCATTAGGATAGAAATAACGCATAACTTAATAACGCATTATTTATTCATAGTCTGATTGCAAAAACATTAAGAAAGGTTTGCAAATACCTCTAGGGATATTTTGGCAAACTTTCAGCGAAATCAATTGAGAAACTTTTGAGATATAAACTTTTCTGAATTTCTTCAAAGTTTCTCAATCAATTTCGCTGAAAGTTTGCAAAAATATCCCTAGAGGTTTTGCAAACTTTATTAATGTTTTTACAAGCAGACTATGAATAAATAATTAGTTATTAACCTTTATTCATATCCCGTTTTATGATTGGAGCACGTGCACAGGCGTCTGCCAATCATATCACGAGAATAGAAGCTCGCTTCTGATTGGCCAGTCACATGTTGCATAGTCAACATGTAGCCTGAAAACGACCAGCGCATCTGCCTGTGCTAGAACACAGGCAGGCTGGAGAGTGTCTCACTCTTCTGTTATATAGAGTGAGACGCTATTATGTACTCTTGGTAGCAGCCCACATGCATGCGCAAAATCGTATGATCCGGATTTTTGTTCCTTCTAGAGAAGGAACTATTGTTTTGAAATCAACTCTGCATAGTGTAAAAGTAGCAGACGCATGTTGTCCAGCGTATATGATTAACACGTAAAGTCAGTATGGGAACCGACTGCTCTTTTTTTGACGACAGGTGTTTTTTTATACTATTTTAATGAAATAATGGTCAGCAACACTTTTGCCTAGGCATTGAATTGTCATTTTACTAAAATTTTGTGATTCAAAAAATTTTGTTCGGTAATTTTTCATAGTCGATACACATGCTACTCACGTTACCGTCTAGTCTGGTGTCTGGCTTATACTTTCCTTCTACATAATCATAACTAAACAGCGTTATACAGCGAACTGGCGTGGTCGAGTGGTCAAAAGCGCTAGTCCAGGAGTTGTTGATATGTACTTCGAGGGTTCGACTCGCATATGTTGACTTTTTTGCAAAAAAATTACACAGCTTTTGTCAGCAAAAACTGTTTTGATTTCAGATTTTTTGTCGAGGAAAGCGATAGCGTCGTTGAATTCGCAAGCAGTTGCAATTATGGCATGTGTTGTCGACATGAGCATTGAAACGAAATAGATCAACTGTACACAGGTTAGTGCGAAGCTGAATGCACCTAGGTAAAATAAGCAGAATTTTTACTCAGCAAAGGAACCTTGCCCCCTTTTGGGGCCTGCTTGTTTATATGTATATATTTTCAATTCTAAAATCGAGGGCGAAATGTGAAAAAATGGCTGTTTTTTGGGCATGCCAAATTTGAGTGATTTTACATTTGGCGTCACTGCTCAGGCCATGGGCAAAAATTGAAAAAAAATGGATCATGGAGGTTGAGATGTGACATCAGGCTATCGAATCATGTAAAAATCAGCTTCGTCAGTATTAACATAAATTTCGAGTAAAGGAGCGGAATGTGAGCACAAAAAATTTTTTTTTGTGCCTATTATTTACACGTAAAGTTGAATTTTTGGGAGTCCCTAGCAAAAAATTGGCACAAGCATTGGTTCCAGTTTGTTACATCTGCGATGCGCCTTCCCTGGGGCTACATTGTGTGCAAATTTGAAGCGAATCGGAGAACCTAAAATTTTCACTTTTACAGGTAGCCCCCCCCCCTTAATCCGCGTAACAGAACGCGGTTTAAAACTCCATGTAAAATGCAGCGAGTGGACTAAAGGGATTTATTGAAATCCGGTTTAGGAACGGAAATTTTTTAATCGGACTAATTTTAGTCCAGCTGAGAGTTTAATCCGGTTGTACTTTAGGAATGGGATCGGACTAAAACGTTTAATCCGGTGGTAGTTTAGGAATGGGTTCGGACTAAAATTAAGCCGATGACTTATTCTAACCCGTTTAGTTCTTTTAGTACGATTTGCCATTCCAAAACCTCGGACTAAAATAAGTCCAGTCCGTTTAATCCGGCAAAGAATAGGCCCTAAGACTTAGAAGGTTGTCTAAAAAGTATTTGAAACGAAACATGTTCATGCTATAAAAATTTTGCTGCCACTTTGTATATATAAACACTGTCCTCAGCAGGTTAATAATGTTGTTGCGAAATGCGAAATTTAGGTAGAAAACCGTACCAATATAGGTTAACTTACTCGTAAAACGTGCTTGTTTGCTTCAATAGGTATGTATTTGTAATTTGTTTTGCACTACAGTACGATTAATTCATAGTTTAGCTAGGTTACCGTATTTCCTCGAATAGAGCCCCTGTCTTGAATAGAACCCCTGTCTTGAATTAAGCCCCCGTCTGACTGTTCACAAAAAAATAGAACCCCTACCTTGAATTGAATCCCTGGGGGGGGGGGGTTCAATTCAAAACGTCCTCGAATAACCCCAGGGGTTGTAATCAAAACGTCCTCAAATAGAGCCCCAATGTACGTACGTACAATGTACGAGCGCTAGATAAGCCTGCAGGAAATATTTGTTTACGACTGCTTTTGGTCAAAATGAGCCAGTAGGTACTATATAGCTATGTATGTGCGTGGAAGTTTAGCTTTATTGATCGGTGAGTTGATGTTCAGCCTCGTCGGTTTACTCTGATTAGACTTTTAACCCTCCATGTTCATATCATGCAGGTGACACCCATCTTCGATTTCAATATTAACCCTTTCATGCGCACTGGGAACCTCAGGTACCACACGTGGTAGATGCCCAGTCTGGGGCTGCAAAGCTTGGCTGGCTTATTCTAGTCAACTGATCTTCGAGTTGTTTTTTCAGGAAACGCAGGTCTTTGCATTTAGTGGCCCAATTTTAGTCCTGCTGCCACACAACGAAACCTATGCTTGATTAAGCAATGTGAAAATTTGACTTTTTTTCATCGCAAAAATAGTATTTTCTTTATGGCCTCATTATGATATTTGATCGCATCTCCGGCAGTCAACTTTTTGTGCATCAGATACAGCGGATATAGTAGTTTATTTCTAGCAGTCAACTAGGCGCACGGTTGCTGTGTTAATACTCTAGGGTGAGGTACATATTATGCCTGAGCGATGGCGCAAAATTTGCACAAACTTTCAACTTTAAGCGCTTATAACTAAAAAAAGGTGCGTCCTAGACAACTGACTGACTCTTAATGTTTTGTTCACCATTAAATTCTCTATCGAATGGTGGTTTTGCGAGCTCTCTACGATGCAAGTAGCTCAAGCAATGGCCAAAAAACTTGAAGGTGTCAAAGTCTAGCTGCCTAGAAAGAGAACCTCTGGACTAGAGGCCTGCACGGGCCTATTTTTTCGGCCCGTGGCCCGGCCCGGCCCGTTGCCTTCCGTCGTCGGCCCGGCCCGGCCCGTTAGGGCTATTTTCAGGCCCGGCTTGTTAGGGCTATTTTCAGGCCCGGCCCGGCCCGGCCCGTTCAGAGTCGTCTGTCGGCCCGGCCCGGCCCGGCCCGTTGGCAGGAAAAAAGGTCAGTTGTCCGTAGACTCATATTGCATTTTCAAATAGTGTTACTCGTACTCAAAATTTTTTCTAACAGAAAAATTAAAACAAAAGGTGGAAACGTCACACCAGTAGATGCAGCATAATGTACTCTTGTATACATGCATTAGCTTTGCTGAAAATTAATAACAAAGAATATTAATCCATAGAGTTGCAGGGGTCTGGGGGCGGCAGCCCCCAGCAAAAAGTAGAGAATTTTTTATTTTTAGGCCCAATTTGGTCAACTGGAGACGGATCGGAAATTATTTGTACGCAAAGTCAGGCCAGTGGCCCGGCCCGGCCCGTCAGCTTTCGGCCCGCGGCCCGGCCCGGCCCGTTGCCTATTGAGCCAAGCCCGGCCCGGCCCGGGCCGGGCCGGGCCGGGCTGCGGGCCGTGATGCAGGCCTCTACTCTGGACGTTAAAGGGTTAAACAGGGTACCTACTGTGAATCGCCAATTTGGCATTAATTTTGATACAGTTCAACTTTTTTAGTAAAATCGGTTTCAAATTGCTAATTTTTGAGCTTTTGAAACCATTAAATAATATAATATATTATTATAAAAAAATTTCCTACTAATGTGACACTAAAATTAGTATGACAATCAAATTCAAAAACTAACTTGAGACTCGATACTAAAATCAGTTAGTAGCATATTAGAATTTCGTGTCGTTTCTTGGCTCCAAAGATACATAATACGAAACGTGAATATAGTGCATTGTTTGTTGCAATTAGCAAGGTTTACACATTAATACTGAAAACGGGAAACTCATTATCTATTTAATCAAAATGTCGAAATTAAGCGTTAATGCTAACCACAAAAATGGCCACAGCATTTGCTACGATTGTCGTGAAAAAAAATAATTCATTGGAAAGACAATTTTTAGCGTTTTTAATGACATTATGTCCAATGCCTAGGCCATTTCCTGAAAGTACATAAGTCTAAATTGAAAATTCAAAAAATGACGCAGGTAAAGTTAAACGTTACTTCACAGGGTCATGTGACGGGAACTGTCAATTTGCTTACAAAAGAGGCTAAAACTATCATTGTGCCAGCACTGTATCAAAAATTAGACCATCCAAAAACTTTTCCTAAAAAACTGACTGCGCCTGTGAGAACAATTCTCCAAACAACATTAGGGCTAAAACTTTGAAAAAATTTGCTAACTTTAAAAAGTAAAGATATATAAACTAGACCCACCTTTAAAAACCTGGTCTGGTGTATTAACTGTCAAATATTGTAGATATTAG
The DNA here is from genome assembly GCA_030248245.1 of Trissonchulus sp. WLG1_4. Lineage (NCBI taxonomy): Eukaryota > Metazoa > Nematoda > Enoplea > Enoplida > Ironidae > Trissonchulus > Trissonchulus sp. WLG1_4. The sequence goes on along the minus strand of JASANF010002468.1, from coordinate 15,222 downwards.
CCAAAATAGCCAATCATAATTCATTTGAATTGGTGGTTATGGGTACATAAAAAAGTAAACCCCCATCAGTCCAAGATTACGCTGTCCTATGTACTGTAGTAGGAATCATAATCTCACAATTGACATTGCATAGGTGGGGTGTGGGGGGTTGTTGGGGGGGGGGTTTTTTTTTTTTTTTTTGCGTGGGTGGGGGGTTGTCTCCCGTGGTGTTCCCTCTCCTTGTGTAGGGGAGAAGAGCGGGAGGTGTAGGGGTGCTGTAGGATAGGGGGGGCCGGGCTCTGTTGGTAGGATGACAACCGACTGTCTTCAAGTCGGCTTGCATAGTCTATATACCTACAAATTTTTGTGGGTGGCGACTCATTTGGAACACATTCGAAATTTTCATAATTTACAACTGACATTTCACATCTTTTCAAAACTTCAAAAATAAAGCCCCTGCCTTGAATAAAGCCCCCATCTGAATCTTCACAAAAAAATAAAGCCCCTGCCTTGAATAGAAGCCCTGCCTTGAATAGAAGCCTTGCCTTGAATAGAACCCCTATTTGAATTCTCACGAAAAAAATAAAAGCTCTGGGGCTCTATTCGAGGAAATACGGTAAATTAGTTTATTAATTAAAATTCAAGTTACATTCGTACCATTCGCAACATAGCTCAGTCCTAACACTGCTGCTGACATCATCGATGTAGAAAAAAAAATCGGTCGTGAATTTATCTGAAAAATATTAAAGTATAAGAAGAACAGCAACCAAAAGTATTATTACACGTAATGATAATATAATTGTTATTATGAGTTCCACAAGTAACAAAAATTTACAGTAATAGCTTCAGTTTAACATATCCATTCAAAGTTTACGTACAACTACGCTTTCTACGCGGCGGCCTCAGCCGCCGCGTATATACTATATTACAAAATGTCGATTTGCATGTATCTACTTTTGCATGTGTTGGCCGTTGGTAGGTCCGAACAAGCACGTTTTGCGAGTAGAGTTCAATTAATTTTAGATAGAGTTCGTTGCGACATGCTTGTAGTGCTGAGGATATTCTTCGAATATAAAACGCGGCACCAAAATATTTTGATGTCAACTTTTATACCTGAACATGACCACTCTACATCAGTTTCTACTCACTAACAGCAGTGTCAGAGCTAATGGTTAAAACGTTGACATATCCGAAAATTTCATATGTGACATCTTACCGTTATAAATGTACATAATATGTAGCTACAGTCTGAATCTAAATTTGTCTGTGCGGAGACTTTCAGTGCCGCAATCGCGCTTTTTTCGGATTAATTTGTGTTCAAAAATTACGTAAATTATATGAAAGACAGTATCACGGTTAGGTGCTACTGACGATGCATAATATGCAAGCTAGCAATCGCGTACCAACCTCAGTTGCAGCGTTGGCAGCCGCTCACGCCATATAAAGTTTGGTGAATTAACTTCATGTTATATACTAAATATTTAGACTACTAAAATCGTGTCCTTGTACACCATACGGCACCTCTATGCTTTTATTTTAAAATTATTTCAACCCGAGCAAAAACGTGCGTTCCAAGAATGAGCAATCAGATGGTTAGTTATTCAGATGAAAATATGTCACGAACCTCAGTGACATACAATGCCGTACCGGCATGGTTAGCAACGAAGTGTAAAGTCTGACATGTGCTGGATCTAACGCGCTGATAAATAATCTATGGAACATTGTCGCACCAGGTTTTGTCGTAACATTGCTTAATTAGATTACATTCCTTTAGACGTACATGTTATGCATGATCTGACACACGCTCGCACAAACGGCGTTAGAAATCAACAGTCTCATGCCGCTACAAACGTAAAGCACATAACGCATAATAATGTAAAACTGATACACACGCCCACGCAAACAGTGCTTTTTCATGACCTGCCTCCACTTTTACAGTGGAAGTATATGCAATGGCAATCATAGAAAACGATTGCACTATAGTATATACGGGGCGGCTGAGGCCGCCGCGTAAAAATACATTGTTTGTGTGTGCGTGTGTGTTCACTGTGTGTGTTAATCTTGGATCTCAGCATATAGTGTTGCAATATGTGTGCTGCTTATCACGCTTGCATATCAGCAAGTGCTGGAAATTTTTGCACACAGTGGGCACTAATGACGAAACCTGTCACACCAGTGTTTCCAAGATTATTTATCAGCGCGTCGGTGCCGGAACACTTTTGAGGTCCACAAGCCGGCTTTGGCTAATCGTACGTTGGCACTACTACGTACTAGCGTCTATGCAGTTATGCATGTCGTGCCATGCCAACAATGTCATCGGCTGAGTTAAATTTACCAACTTACAATTCGCAGAAAACACGCTAACATCACTAACACGCCGTTTTAATTTGGTGTTTTTGACTCGGTTGCAAATCGCTCACGATAAACGGTTTTTATAACAAGGTTTTTTATAAGTTTTTAACTTTATTTTAAACTTGAAAAACTGTCAATGTTCCGAAAGAAGCAGCTTATCATGTTAAGAGTGTTGGCCTACAAAGTTTTGGTGCCGCGTTTTATATTCGAAGAATATCCTCGGGCATTTTACCTAAGCATGTCGTAACGAAATCTATCGAAAATTGGTTATACTTTACTCGCAGAACGGGCTTGTTCAATTGATATTTTATTCAATTTATTTGCCCTTGACTGCCCACCCTTGTTATGCTGGCATGTGTGGCTTATTAACCAAACATGTTTGTTTGCTGCCCCGTGTAGCATGTAGTTTTTTCCACCGCATTTATACGTCTTGTGGACATTTTTGTTCCTAAGTTACGTTCATCAAGTGTATACTGTGTGCTTAAACTGTGTGTTCGTGTTTAGTTTGTAATTATTTTTTTTACTTTGAAGGAATAATTACTTATTAAATTTACATTTTTAAACTTTTGCATGTGAAATTTACATCAAAATTTCTAATTTTCAAAAATTTGTTTGTTCTGCATTAATTTTATATTCATCATATGTCATTCACATTCGTCATTTTTACATTTGATGTCCCAAGGGCGTTTACCGCTTAGACCTCAAATATTATGGGGATATTTGGATTGTTCCAGAATGATGGGTAACTGAACCCATTGACCTAACAAATCTAGAACTAAAAGAAATTACATAGAACCACACTACAACTCTAAAATCTAAATTTTGTACTTAAATCCAAGATTTGCACGCAAAGGTTTAGACCAAATCGTTACTTGAAGTAAGGAAGTAACCCCTTGTAAAAAAGCCACTATCAATTTAGAGTTGGCGTGTGGTAAACAAGGCAAAAAGTGCACGTCCCGTTAAAGTTTGTCGTCGCAATGTTGCATAACATTCCATTTTAGAGCGAGATAATGTTGGCCACAGAAACAAAGGGATGCACATTCGGTAAGTCACGAGACTAAGGGCCTATTCCTTTAGCGGACTAAACGGACTGGACTTATTTTAGTCCGAGGTTTTGGAATGACATTTCGGACTAAACGGACTAAACGGGTTCAAATAAGTCAGCTGCTTAATTTTAGTCGGACCCCATTCCAAAACTACCACTGGACTAAACGGACTTGAGGCCTATTCACACAGGGCTCATTTTGCTGCATGGCGCATGAGAGGGCGCATGAGCGGGCGCATGAGAGGGCGTATGAGCGGGCGCATGAGCGGGCGCACACGCACACTTGCCTACTGCATTGTGTGCATTATGTGAGCGGGTGCATTCTGTTTTCACACATTATTTCTTTGCTGTTGCTGCATTATTTCACACGATGCAGTAGGCAAGTGTGCGTGTGCGCCCGCTCATGCGCCATGGCGTACGCCATGCAATGCGCCCGCTCATGCGCCCTCGTGTGAATAGGCCTTTAACATGCACGCTTAACATTAGCGTGCATAGTTAAGCCCGTTTAGGCCAATTAAAAAGCAGCGCGCTAGAAGTTAAGTCCGTTTAATCCGGAGGTTTTGGAATGACATTTTTAAGCTTAATTTTTAAACCGTTTAGTCCGATTATAATTAACCCTTTAATCCGGTAAAGGAATAGGCCCTGAGTGACAACGCCTTTGTCCTCAGAATATGTTTCGCCTCTTCCATGAAAGTATAACCTTGTGGGGCGGCTTCTTATGTAAATATCGTATGTTCTTAGGTAAACTATGTCTGATAAGTTTTCAGTTTCTTTTTATTTTTTATTGTTTTAAACTGCTATTTTGATGGTAGCTAACTAACCTAACTACATACAATAACCAGCCGCCCCCCCCCCCCCCGGGTGCCGCCCCCGCCTCTGCCCCTCGCTCCGCGCCCCCCGCTCGCCCTCGCTTCTGCCTGCCCCTCTCCCCCTGTCTTCCAAAAATATCCTTTTTTCCTGAATTTTTTGTTAGCTAGTTTTTTGCTTCTGAAAATAAAATTTTCCGAAACTTCAATTTTGATTCAGTGACAAAATCTGCTAGTCATCTTAAACATATACATATCCTCTGCAGAAAGTCTAAACCGGGCTTTACGAAAAATCTACTGAGGACACTTGCATGCATAAATTATGTTGTTATATGAAATTTGTTTATATATATGCAAGCGTTTCTACTTACCATACCATGGACTAGTGGACGGTTTACAAGGTCCAACTTTGTTGATTCTTTTGAATGGAAGAAACTTTTTATATTGGGGCTAAAATAGTCAAACGTACATTTTTAGACAAGCTCGCATAGCAAACCCAAAAACAGTATATACTGTTTTTTCAGAATAATGCATATTTAAAGAGGACAAGGATTAATCTTGTACAAAAAATTGTACAAATTTATGTAAGTCAAACTTATAGTTGAAGGTTAAAACAGGTTTTGTAAATTTAAAATTTTTTTCCATAATGAACTTGAGCAGTTTAGTTTTGAGCAACATGTAGTTGGAGGGAGTAAACTAAACGTTTTAGCCACTGCAAAAAATAGAATGCTGAAGATGCAGCTACCTTTTGTCTAATTTCTTTGAAATAAAAGATTGTGTTTGGAATTCGTCACGAATTTTTGCAGTGACAAACTAGGCCAAGACGTACTTTAAAGTGACTGTCTTGAGCGCTTAGAACATACGGATGCAGAAATTTTGTGAGTAGTTAAACAACCGGCAGTTGTTCTGGACTGGGTTAGCATCGGGCTTGATACTAGTTATTGTTGTCAACAAAAACAAGTCATTCCTATCATAACTGCCATAAATGATAATTTGTGTTCAAGTTTAGGTTATGCGTTTTTCTGTATTTTTATGGAAAACTATGACTCAAGAGTTCACAGATTCAAGCAACGAGCGGTCAAGTAACACTAAATTTTACCTAAACCTATGGCATGCATTAAAACTTAACCTTCGGTTTTGTTTCCAGTGCAAGCGGCCTACATAGACAGCCTGGCCCATACACTGCCTGACCCGTGTTTACGATTTTGAAAAAATACTCAAACTGGCCTAACCTGCATACACAGTCTGGCTTCCGCTATATAAGTAGGGATACTGTAGCGTGTAATTGTAATATTGCTGCGGTTGTCAGCCAGCAAATCTGTCGAAACTTTTTTGGAACTTCGGGCATGAGCCCATGTCGTGGAAATTACATATAACACATATAGGAATTACATGAGTATACACCTTAACAGACGTGGCCTTTAACCTTTGAGCTTTGACGGATTGGTGGTGAGCCCAGTCCCCGTGCAGACTCCGTTAACGAGTTCAGCAGCGTTTCCAAACGTTTAATCAGGTATTTGCGGTCCGACAGCCCATGGACTACTTGGCTGGCTTTGTTAATGCGCTGCCAAAGCCTCGTAATTTTTGACTTCAGTACACGCGATTTAACGTTGACAGTTTCAATATAGTTTGCCAGTTTTAGGAGTTTTTCCTGTTGTGCCACAGCACAACAGGTCTTTAATTTTGATTCTGGACGATAACACTGAGCTTGTGTTCACCTTTTGTCAGTTGGTTTGTGTAACCTGTGCTTCAGTCCAACAGCGCGGGAGTCACATGTGGTTTGCAGTGTTTTCTACGTTAGTTTGGATGGGTTCAGTGTTAAATTACATGGGCAGCGAAAACATCTACTTTATGTGTAATACCATTAGAGATTTTGGAACGCAAAAAAAGTGAACGACGGAATCAAACTCCCTGACTTTCGATTTGAAGTCGAACGGGCTACCGTCTAAGCCAACCAGCTTTCAAAGGTCTTGGAACAAATGTGTTGTTAACCAATAAAACATTATCGTTGATTTTGTCGTGACAGTTTGAGGATTGCGTGATCAATCATTCTTACTGAACAGAAATTGTGATATTGAACTTACATACAAACTTAACTTGCGAATAGAATTCAAAAAATATTTTTCACATAAAAAAAGTTTTATAATATATATGTTAACCTTAAAGGCCGGTTCACACGAGGCAACGCGCAGGCAACGCGATTTCCAGGAAATCTACAAGCAACGCGTTGCCTGGAAATTGCTTGAGAAAATACGTTCACACAAGGCAATTTTCAAGCAAACGATCACCAGGCAACCTGCAGGCAACAACCAATTACATTTGAGCCCGCGTAAATTTCAAACTGGAGCTCGTTTTATTGCTGAAAACGATTGGCCGTTGCCTGCACGTTGCCTGAAAAAGTCGCGCACGTCGCGACTGAAAAATGTTGATTGTCTGGAAATTGCCTGCACATTCACACGAAGCGATTTTCAAGCAACGCGCGTTGCTTGGGCGTTGCCTGGTGGTTGGTTGCTTGAAAATCGCGTGCAAATTGCCTCGTGTGAACCGGCCTTAACATTAGACGAAAACTTCAACCTGAGAATCAGATTGCTTGCAGATGGACTCTTATTAAAGATTTTTATCTATAGTTTATCATAGCCGGAATAGCTCAGTTGGGAGAGCGTTAGACTATAGATCTAAATGTCCTTGGTTCGATCCCGGGTTTCGGTCGCTTTTTTTGAATCAACATTGCTGTTTTTAAAAATTCATTTTGCCAATTATTGAAGCATTTCTAGTTAACATAAATTATAAAAAAATATATTTTTCTTCCTCAGCAGGCGCATTTGTGTTACTTTGATTGCATTTTGCACCAACCTTCTGTGTGTCTGCCCTGGTTTATATAGTTACGCTAAAACTGTACTTACGTACCAAACAATTTAATTCAAAGTTTAAGTGAGTTGCAATATTTTATGCAATATTTTATTTGAAGCCAATAAAAGCCATTTAGGCACCGGCCCCAGGAAAGCTTACCGTATAACGAGATACCGCTGCACAACAGGTTTTAACTGACCTCTGGTCAGTTTACTTGAAGAAGAATGCTTAACGCTGACTGAAACTTTTGCCGCAGATTGGGCTTATTATAATATACAGTATGTAAACTGGTTTCTAACTCTAACCCAACGTTTGCTGTGCTATACGGTAGACAAGCGGCGCATTTAAAAGAAAAGCCAGACTGTGTACTCAGGAGTTTTATCCCTCCAACTTTTAGGCCAGGCTATGCGTGGGCCAGTCTGTGTAAGTAAACCGTACAAGCTCTTAAAGAGTGGCCCTATCCAAAATTTTTGGTTCTTTACAAAAAGTTATAAATTATACGACTACCTGCAGGAGCTAGTTAGATTACCTAGTACAATTTACGACACTTTAGTCATCTTCTGCATTCTTAAATTACTAGTCAAAAAATAGCTTGAGGACAATAGCGCCGGAAATTTAGCGTATTTCTCAGTGATTAAAATTTTCTGAAACTGTTCCCAGGTAAAATTTTTAAAAAGTTACACATGCTCGCAAAAGTCGAAAACGTCTAAAAAAGCTATGTCATCATTTAAGGGGGTAGTGTCGCGAAAGCAGTCGACTTTGCGCGACTATAAAACTTTTTCTGTGAAAGATAGGTCATTGTTGTTTATGTATTCTAAAAATATGTCTCAAGGCAAATATTTTTGTTGAAGTTTCAGCAAAATTGATGCAGCATACAGTTAGCAGTGAAGTCGCAAAGTCGGAAAAATGACGTTTTGAAAACCTATTTACATTCGATAATTTCGTCACAATTAAAAAACTTTTTGTTTAAATTCTTTACAGAAAGTAAAAGCACATATGCTCTAGTTTATGCACACAAAATTTAGTGCAAATTGCTTGAGTGGTTGTGGAGTAATGCCTGTTTGAACTGTGAAACTGTGCGTAAACTGTGAAGTACTCACAGCAATAATGATAAATTGTAAAAAAATTAGACACTTATTTTGAAATCAAAAGAAAAACGAACCTTCATTTTTTATTTTTCTTATTTGTGGCAAAAAATTGTGCGTCAAAACATTACATGTACTTCACAAGCTGGCCAATCTAATATCTGGCTTGATTTTTTGAACTGTTATGTCTCTATTGTGTGACGTCTGGCTCACAAATGGTGATTGGTTAAAAATATTGGTAGATATTTGTAGTCTAGTGTCTGGCAGTATTTATTTGACACCATATGGCATTTCACTGGTTTCTTAGTGAACGTACAATTTCAAAGCAAAAAGTTCTCATTTTGCAGCCTATGAGCAAAACTGCTTTGGCGACACTACCACCTTAAAGATTTTTTTTTCTTGTCTTGAAAAATTTCTTTCTTTTTCTTTTCTTTCTTTTTAAATTTCTTGCGTTTTTATTCTTTCTTTTTCGTTTTCTTGGAAAATTAAGTCGGCTTATTTGAAACAGTAGTGATTGATGAAGCTTAGTAAATTTCAAGTTTGTTGCCCCTACTAATTTACCAATCTCCTAGGTGTCTGGTCCATGGGGGTCAAAAGTTGTAAATACTTATGTTGACCTCATATTAGTCCCCTATTTTCGCTAGTAATGTCTGGCTAGTTAGGTCAATATGTTTTGTTGTCAAGTTTTTGCCCCGTGTTCCTATTTTTGCCCCGTGCTCTTTTAATCTTGCTTTATTAATTTCATTAATTTGTAATTTGAAATTGTTGTCTATTTCTTTTTATATTTAAATATATATTGACTAGATTAGATTGACTGGATTAATTTCAGTAACTCAACATTAAATTTATGATAGTTTATGAAACTTCGTAGAACAACTGAACTGTCACATCTGCATTTGTTTGCATGACTTTAATAAATTCAAGTTTGGTAATTTTATGTTGAGTGAGCAAAAAGTTAATACAATTAATCTAATCCAGGTCATATTAAACGAGAAAACTGTGGAAATTTTTTGTGTAGGAATACACAGTTAACTTTATATTTCTTCAATTACTAGAACATTTAGTTCCAAAGAAGCCGGAATAGCTCAGTTGGGAGAGCGTTAGACTATAGATCTAAATGTCCTTGGTTCGATCCCGGGTTTCGGTCGCTTTTTTTGAATCAACATTGCTGTTTTTAAAAATTCATTTTGCCAATTATTGAAGCATTTCTAGTTAACATAAATTATAAAAAAATATATTTTTCTTCCTCAGCAGGCGCATTTGTGTTACTTTGATTGCATTTTGTACCAACCTTCTGTGTGTCTGCCCTGGTTTATATATTTACGCTAAAACTGTACTTACGTACCAAACAATTTAATTCAAAGTTTAAGTGAGTGAACAACTGAACTGTCACATCTGCATTTGTTTGCATGATTTTAATAAATTCAAGTTTGGTAATTTTATGTTGAGTGAGCAAAAAGTTAATACAATTAATCTAATCCAGGTCATATTAAACGAGAAAACTGTGGAAATTTTTTGTGTAGGAATACACAGTTAACTTTATATTTCTTCAATTACTAGAACATTTAGTTCCAAAGACTGGCCCAAGTGTAGTGTCCTACACTGTTAACTTCGTTGCAAATTTGCCAACTTGTCCAACTGAACTTGGCCAACTTGGCCAACTTAAGTTGGCCAACTGAACTTGGCCAACTTGGCCAACTTAAGTTGGCCATCTCAACTTGGCCAACTTGGCCAACTTAAGTTGGCCAACTCAACTTGGCCAACTTGGCCAACATAACTTGGCCAACTCACCATCGCCAACATGTCCAACATAAGTGTGACAACTCAACTTGGCCAACTTGGCCAATTTAAGTTGGCCATCTCAACTTGGCCAACTTTGCCAACTAGTAGTATGAAAATGGGCGTTCTGGGCCCGCTTGCAGCCGCAGCACACCCACCCGCCCGTTGCCTAATAACAAACTATAATATTGAAAAAAAGTTTGTTTTTTTAGTTTACAAAACAACTTACCAGACAGGCTGAAACGTCTGTCACTTAGGACGTGAAAAACTTCCGTTGTAAAGTAATTTTAGATGAGACCAGACGGGTTTAAAAAAGTCAAAATGGGCGTTCTGGGCCCTCCCGCAGCCGCAGAACTCCCTCTCTCCCTCCCTCTAACAACCGCCACTGGAAGTAAGTATATATCGTAAAACCAGCCCTCTGTGTTTCTCCTCCACGGCTTGGGACGTGGCATAGGCCCATTACTGGTATCAATTTATTTAATAAGCATCCCAGATAACAGATACCAAACCGATAGTGTCAACAAATGATCAGCTAATTATAAACAATTTATTTGTAATCAGAGAGAATTCATTTAGCCTTCGGCAGAATAGCTATGGGATGATTTATAATTTCCCATGACTCCGTTATTCGATCATGTAACCAATGTTCCACGTAAAACTTCACTTGATAACAATCAGGTATATCGTAATCAGCAGAAAACACATCTTTAAATGCATCTTCTATTCTTTCATAACTATGATCAGAACGCGTGAAAATGACTTCAGGACAATAGGATCGACTATAAAATCCAACCACCTTCCAGGTATACATTTTGAAAACTAACCAACTTTGTGAAGCGATTCAGCTTTTATACATTTTACCATGAGTCATTTAGCCTCCAGCATAATAGTTTTGGTATGAGTAATCATTTTAATTTTGCTCAGACTTAATCACTTTCAAAGCTGACTCAACCTGTTTAAACCAGTTAAAGAACCTGTTTTCTATTATGACTCAGTGCAAAGGAGTTTTAAGCAAACTAGCCCTCTGTGTTCCTCCTCCACGGCTTGGGACGTGGCATAGGCCCATTACTAGTTTTTTTATATAAAAAAATTTACTTCAAACAATTTTAATTTTTAAAGTTTCTCAAAATGAATGAATTCTATAATGACCATATGCATAGCTAGAAATACCATCATCTAACAAATACCGTTTGTCATCATAGCAGGACAAACTTGTCTTATTCAAATGTACAGTATACAGTTGATGTAAATTGCTACGTATCAGATTCATTTTATGATGCATACAAGTACTATTAAACAATGTATTTACATAATCATTATGAGATATACATTTTTTTACAACAGATTTTTTTATACCTTTAGCACGTTTTTTATCTACGCCATCGCATACAAAACTATACATCTTGGCACGCAGTCCACAAAATTCGCTGATAGGACTCCCAACAGTCTCATCCTTCATTTTTCCCAAAACCTTTTTATTTTGCGTTGAAAACAAAGAATGAGATTGAGGATAGTCTGAAGTATCATACAAATTTATATGAGTGTACATGTCATTATATACATTGTCAGTCTTAATATAATAACAAAGGCTATCCGTATCAGTAAACAGTAACTTAGCATTAGCACCATAGTATGAAACTATGTGAGAATAATGAAAATCATACATTAATGATTTTGACAAATCCAACACAGTAAAACCAATATAAATAGGTTTGCAAAGTTGAACACTAGCACGTTTCATAGACACAGCAACTAAATCCTCTGAAAATATAACCGAACGGTTATATCGAGGTTTAGCTACAAGCTTACGAAATTTGCGTTGCTCAGTGACAAGCTCAATTGATTGATAGGCGCGGACATTCTCCATTGTTTTTCCAAAAACGGCACTGTTAAGCAACTTGAATAAATTCTTTTCAAAGTCGCTTTTGGCATTTTTGCGCATGTTAGTGTTAAACATGATGTAAGGCTTCATCCACGAAACTTGGGTGAATTTCAGAACACGATGAACTTTCTTAAGTGTCATTCCCAGTGTTAAATTCAGTTTTAGATTTCGGTAATGCAAAATATAATGAGATTTCGACATCAAGTTAGGGATAAGTTTTTCCACTTTTGATGGCTTCATTCCATTTTCCTCACAAAGTGAACCAGCATACGGTGACAGCATTTCGTGGTTTATTTGCAGTTTTTCAGGGGCCAGAGGATAGTCGTTATGTTTGTCATGAAGTTTTTCAGGATAGTCTAGATCTACTTCCAACACATACCCATCGTTTTGATCATCGAGTTGATGTCGCCAGTCAGTCTTCCCAATTTCTTCATCAGTCATCCACTTGAAATTTTTCACGGGTAATTTTTGAACCATTGTCCATCCATATAAATTATTCGCATCAAGATACATAATCCATGATTTTGGAATATTTGGATCATAGTTTGGGACCTGAGGATTGTTGGCTTTAGCATAGCGGTGTGAAATCATGGATATTCCTCCGCGAATACCATTTTCAAAAAATAAATACATTTCAGGATCCTTTAAAAGTTGTAGTGAAACATTGGTCAATTTAAGACATGCATCCCATCCAAATGATGGCAATGTAAAATAATGAGCTGGATCAAGACCATAATGTCGCAGACAGAATGTTCGGAAATTTTCAAATACATCGGCCAATAATAAAACATCTGTTTTCAGGTAAAGATCATGATATTGTCCCAGGTTTCGTATGTCAAAGTTTTTCCAAACCTCTTGAGCATGAATATAATCTTGGTTACTTATGGAAGCTTCATTAAGTTGACTCCAAAATTCATCTATCGACGGCAATTGTGTTTCATCAAAACGCGACCAATCATCCATGTAATCGTATGGGTATACACCTTTGCGAATCAACAAGGGTAGTTGCTTTTCAGTAAATTCTTCACTCATCACTTTAAACATTTGTTTTCCTTCTTTCACCAAGTTTTGCACCAAGGCCTCCAAAGAACTTGTTAAAAACTGGAAGCTGTCAATAAATTTAATCTTCCATGACTCTTCCTCATCGTCAGCTTCATCATCAATAAAAGAAAATGTCTTTCGTTTTGGACTTTTGGATTTCTTCAAGGAAAAACTCAGATAATCCTCCATTCCTTTAGGGATACAATCCAGCTGCAGTCCCATTTTTTGACATGTAATTCCAATTTTTTGCATGAGCAAATGCCCATCATAACGTCTCAAATTATGAATAACAACAACAATGTCTCGACTTCGACGTAGTCCAATATTGCAGCTATTGTGTGCTGCCCCTATATAACGTCCACAGTAGTGACAATGATCTCTTGAAGGTGTTTCCAGGTCCAGAGACTTTTTACACAAGTAGCAGTCTTTAGCCATATTATGCCGCCTTTGTTCATCTGAAGAGAGATTTAAAGGTTGCGATACGCTGTATTCAGCCTGATAATTGTCATTTTTTGACAAAATTACCTCCAAAAATTTTTCCACGCAGTCTTTTCCCCTGTAAATGATGCTCTTTTCAATGTTCGTTTCCAGTCCACAACAATTTTTTACACCAATAATGCCGAATCCACATGGTGTGTGTTTCTGATATTTATGCGTAAATGACGAGTCATTTGTTGGGACACATCCTTGAATTTTTTCTGTTAAGCACTCGAAATCAGCATAGAGAACATAAGGAACACGTTGCATTTTGTGAATATTGTTAAACTTTAAAAAATCATCCGTTGGCATTTCCACTCTCGTTGAATCATTCTTTTGACACATTTTCAGATGTTGACTTTTGGCACTTTCACTATACTGAGGAATAAGACAACGCGGACAAAAGTATTTAGTTCTATGTCCACCACGTTGATCAGATAACAATCTGTCCAAATTTTTAATCCAACAATAATGTTGTTTTGAACCCATTGTTATTAATAACAGATCAACATTTCGCCATTGGTTTTGTTTTGAAATCAATAACGGATACAATTTGTTTTCCTCCAATCCGTAAACGTTCACAGCCAATTGATTCAGCGTTTCAAATCGAGACACATCACATAGTGTTACAGGAAATGAAATTCCATTAAAATTAAGCTCATGTTGATGCGGATAATAGGAGTTAACCCGTTCACCATGTTGTTGCGTTGGATGTAGGGCAGCAAGTATACTCCATTTAAAGCACTGTTGATCATTGTTTTGTATATTGACCACAGCCTTCTTTTTGTGAAGAAAACCAGGGAGAGGGATATAGGAATTTCCCTTTAGAGGCTGATAATGGGCCAGGTGTACATCTAGATGACCAATTTCTTGAAAAACCCATCCTGAACCTCTTTGCACAAACTCTTCCATATTTGCGAGAATTTCAGGAAATGCAGCTTTGATTTCTTCTGACGTATCAGATCCTCGCAACAACATTCTATTTCTCGCGTTGAAATGTGTAGCGATTGTTTCTGAATGGTTTGCTGCTTTTTCAAAAGAAATTTGAAGACTCATCCATAGTTTGACTCCAGTTTGTCGTTCCAAAGTTGAATCAACAGCTTCTTTTAGTTTCGGGATTTGGGAATTTAGAAAAATCTTTGGGTCGATATTAGCTTCCGATGGATCCGGACTGATAGTGATTACCCGTAAATTGTTGCCAAGAGCTGTTTGACTATGTTCCACTCGTTGCTTTGACTTTTTAGGTTCCAAATGTTGTAGCACAGGTGAAGCAGGGCGTTTTCTTTGATGCAGTAGCAAGTGCTTGTTTCTGTCATTAATTCTAGCAAATAATTTTCCACAAGTGCTGCACTTGTGTTTCTTCACACCATGATGTACTTCTGATATATGAGCAAGCAAGTTCTTTTTATGTTTAAAAAATTTTCCACAGTGTTCACAAACATTGCTGTTGAGGAACGTCCGCTGATTGTTGTTGACGGTGTTGGCGGTAGTTGTTGCTGGAAAAACTTGCCAGCTTGGCCCAGGCTCTTGGTGGTGAGCGTTGTTGTCATCCAGATCGACATGTTGTTTCTTCATGTGACGAGTTAGGCTATCTTTTTGAGTAAAACCAATACCACAGAAAGGACACGTAAACGCAACCATGTTTGAAAGTAAAATTGAATAAACTGAAAATTCAACCCCTTATATACTAAAAATGGATGACTCACCTCAATTTTGATTGGCTAAAAATCAATCACGTGACTATTCTTGCCAGGTAAAACCTGTTTTAACTGGAAAAAACACGTTTTAACTGGAAAAAACCTGTATTTTCTCAGTTAAATAACAAGTCTGGTTCACAGTGGGAACCAGTATAAACTGGTTCGAGTCATTTTGTTGTGATGTCATCGCAAACTAGTGCATTCCAGTTTTCTCTACCCTGATGACGTC
>JASANF010002467.1:40000-49376 GCA_030248245.1 Trissonchulus sp. WLG1_4 | reverse complement strand
ATTGCCTAAAAACCAAACAACCCTAAAATGTGCTGATTGCTCAAGTCTGAACTAACAGTTGCTCAAATAATATTTAAAATCAGATTGTGCAGTTTCAAGCTTGTGTGACCTCGCCATAATTCGAACTATCGTTGTTGCCTCCAAAAAACCATAGGTTCCGAGCCAAACCATATCCAAAACATAACTCGAAAATTGTCGCAAAAGGGGGGTTGGGCGGATAAAGACCTTTTTAAAATTATGTATTCTATTGCAAATAATTACTTGACCGAATTAAATATTCTCACGAATTAATTGGATATACTATTTACATAAGCAAAATGATAAGATAACAAAAATTTTTGGCAAACTACAGTAACCCTTATTCACACATTCATAAAATGTAAATCTACTGTTTTTGGCTAGGTTTCAAACTTTCTAGGCCCAGGTTCACATCACATAGGGATATATTTTTAACAGCATTTAAGTTACCACGTTTTGTTGTTTTTTCGGTAGGGCGGGCGGGGCTATACTCGACAGGGAGAGCTGTCGGAGAGCACAATATCCGAACCGAGTTTTGCGTATTTTTTTTCCAGTAAGGGGCGCTTGGTCAGAGCCGCGCTTTTTCACCACGATTTGACGCCTTTTTGAACTGTTACAAACTTTTCGATTTGAAAAATTTTGCAGAAACAGCTGATAAATTTTTTTTTTTTGAAATGTAATTCAAAAAAGAAGTTGTACTAATAAATTTAATCTACAAAACTTTTGGTTAAAAGTATTTGGCAAATTACAACACGCCTAGTAAGTACTAGATTTCAAAACTATTGCACATCAGCAGCAAAATATTATTTTTCAGTTTAACCGTAATCTCCCAAGGACTAGTACAGTACGAAGCTGTTCTCTCAATTCACGCGGCAGCGTCAAACTTTGTGTAAGTAATTGTTCTCACAGCAGTAATTACTCTCATGAAACTTCCGCCGCGCCTTCCCCATACAACCACCCCTTCGCTCACAAAACTTTCGACTTTTTAAAGCAATTTTTTAAAATTTTAGGGTTTTGCCGTTATTTAATTATTATATATATAAATATATATACATATATATATATATATATATATATATATATATATATATATATATATATATATTCACAGTTTATATACATGCGTCTGAAACTGTAACTTCCAATAAATCAAATTGCTATAATTGTCATACCAAATTTTTTTTTTTTTTTTTTTTGGTTTGAACTCTGGAACATTTTTAGCAAAATTGACGGGAACATCAAAATTGAAAAAAAATTTTGAAAATTTGAAAACTTCTGGCGGGAAAAATTTCAAAATTTTTTTTCAAAATTGAAAATTGAGTTTTTTTTTTTTTTGGCAAAAATTACATTTAAAAATCGTTTTTTTTTTAAACGATGAAAACTTTTAGCGGTGTTTTTAACGAAAATTAACAATGGTAATCTGAAAACAATGGAGCACGATAGCTGAATTTTCACCTGAAGTTTGCCTACACATACGTATTTTCCAAAGGAGAGCTGAATTTTGATTAAAAATCCGTTGAGAAACCTCCAGAAGCCAAAAAAGTAGCTAAAAATTTCGTTTTTTGAAAAATAAAAATTTTTGTAAAATGTTGGTTAGTTTTTTTATATTTTTTGCCTACACAAACGACTCTTCGAAAAGTTACAACCAGCAATTCGCTACATAAATAGAACTGTTTTGAAAGTACCAAAAGCCACAGAATCTTTCGGTTGATTTCCAGATTTTTCTATTTTTTGACTGAAAATTGGTCGACACTTTTCAAGTTGATCAAAAATTGACGTTAATGAAAGCTAGTTTAAACAACTTTTCTTTTTTTTGACCAACGCAATGAAAAACTTGATCTTTATCGCCAAAATTCGGTTACTTTGAGAGCGCGACCAAGGCAAGGGCATACAAGGGCAACAAATACTGCGAGTTGCAAAATAAATTCAAGTGGAGTCCCAACATGAGCGCGCGGCGGCTCTCGCCCCCGTTGTCTGGGGGGGGGTTTTGGGGCTTTGTTTGGTTTCTTTTGTTGGTTTTTTTGTTTGTGTGGGTTTTGGGTTGGGGGGGGGGATGGTTTTTGTTGTGGTGTCTTTTGTTTCTTGTTTTTTTTTTTCCCTGTTGTGTTGGGTTTTGCTCTGGGGTCTCGCTTTTGGGTTGTGGCCCCTCCTGCGGCCCTGATATTTTGTTGTGCCCCCCCCCCCCCGCGCTACGTGTTGTCGGGGATTTCGGCATGTTTTTTTAATGAGCTATATGTTGCTACACTTTGTGTGCCCTGTAGCCATATATATATATATATATATATATATATATATATATATATATATATATATATATTGGCTACAGGGAGCAGCACAAAGCCATGTGGACACTGTGGTGTTGGCAGGCAAAATAGAATGTGATTTTTGCACAAATGAAAGGGATACATATTGAGTGTGAGACGGAGTGATTGGAGTGGGCTGGCTGGTGTTTCAGGAGACGCAGCGTCTGATGCAGGAGCCGGTGCCGGGAATATCGGCTGTCCCCGACGACGCCAACGCCAGATACTTTCACGTGGTCGTGGCTGGGCCAGAGGGGGTCAGTTGAGTGATGGTTTGTAAGGGGACCACAGGGGGGGGGCACTGTGACATGTATATATATCATGGGCGTGCGTGGTCTGTTTCAGAGTCCATTCGAGGGTGGCGTGTTCAAGCTGGAGTTGTTTCTGCCGGAGGAGTATCCAATGGCCGCCCCGAGGGTCCGCTTCATGACCAAAATATATCATCCTAATATCGACAAGCTAGGAAGAATTTGTTTAGACATACTCAAAGGTATGGCTGAGTGCAGGACTAACTCTAGTCTTGGGGTAACCAGTATATAACTAGATTGCCTCCAAAGTCCGCTTCATAGTCAACCATTTTTCCAAAGCAATTTCAAGAAACTGTTGCCAAATACATAATAGTGGTGCGGAAAAAACCCTATCCACAGAACTGGAATGGATTATGGTGCGGCTATTGTAACGGCATATTCGAACTTGAGGGAGGGGGGCGGTCGAAATTGGTAGGTAGGCAGGGGGTCCCAGCAAGGTTGGGAGGGCCCGGAGGGGTTTTAAACTCGTCTTCGTCGTGGATTACATTCTTCTAGCTGCAGTATGCACCACCCATGTCCAGCGGAGGAAATTCTGCGGAGGGAGCCGTCGACGGGAGGGGGGGAGGTGCTGCGCGACTTTTTCAATAATTTTAACCATTTAGGGGGCCTAAAGCCGATCTGTGGGGCAAGACCTGGGGCGAGAGCCGTCTCCCACACGCTCATGTACGGATTCACTAAAAATCTGTGTGTCATTTATTTGACTCATAGTATTGTTGCCCTTGTATGCCCTTGCCCTTATCTATTTAAGGTGGCGCTCTGAATAACCGAATTTTGGCGATAAATTTTTTCAGTCAAGTTTTCGTTGGTTAACTCAAGAAGAAAAGTTGTTTAAAATCAAACTAGCTTTCATTAACGTCAATTTTTGATCAACTTGAAATATCAACCAATTTTTCAGTGGGAAAATAAAATCTGGAAATCGATATACCAAAAAATTCTATATGGCTTTTGGTACTTTTCAAAACAGTTCTATTTATGTAGCGAATTGCTAGTTGTAACTTTTCAAAGAGTCGTTTGTGTAGGCAAACTTTTCTAAAAAAATTTCCAACATACGTTGACCAACATTTTCAAAAATACACTATTTTTCAAACGAAATTTTTGTTAGCTACTTTTTGGCTTCTGAAACATTTCTCAACGGATTTTAGGATAGAAAAATTAGCTCTATTTTTTGGAAAATACGTATATATGTGTAGGCAAACTTCAGGTTTTTGAAATTCAGCTATGGTGCTCATTGTTTTCAGATTACATTGTTAAATTTGGTTAAGACACCGCTGAATTACATCGTTTCAAAAAATAGACGAAATTTCAATTTTGATGTCATAGAATTTGCTAAAATGCTCCCAGAAGTTTCAAGTTTTGCAAAATTTCAATTTTGATGTCATAGAATTTGCTAAAATGCTCCCAGAAGTTTCAAATTTTGCAAAATTTCAATTTTGATGTCATAGAATTTGCTAAAATGCTCCCAGAAGTTTCAAACTTTGCAAAAAGACGTGCCTGGTGTCTGTCTTGACTGCACTTGAGCAAAAAACTTCGTATCAGCAAGACAATTATAGCAATTTGATTTATTGGAAGTTACTCAGAGCGCCAGCTTAAGTGGTATATAAACTGGTATATATATATATATATATATATATATATATATATATATATATATATATATATATATATATATATATATATATATAAATATAAAAAAATAAAAATATAAAAAAAAATAACAGCAAAACCCTAAAATTTTAAAAAATTCTTAAAATTGAATAAAACAGGTTTTGTATAACAAAGGGTGGTTGTATGGGGGAACAAGCAGAAGTTTCATGCAAATTTTTACAGTAATTTCTTGCTGTCAACAATTACTACTTACACAAAGTTTGACGCTGCCGCGTAAAAAGTTTACAATAATTAAAAATAGCTTTCGTAAACTACTATTTACTTAGTCCTTAGAAAATTACGGTAAAGTCAAAAATGAATAATATTTTGGCTATGATGTACAAACATTGATAGCGTGAATACTTAGTACTTACTCTAGCGTGTCTAATTTAGAATACTTTAACCAAAGCCAATTCAATTAGATTAAATTTATTCCATTCAACCTTTTGAATAAATTACATTTCAAAAATTCATTCCAAATCACGCTTGGTGCGATACTTGTCAGCTCTTTTCTGCAAAATTTTTCAAATGCAAAAAGTTTGCTAACAGTTTAAAAAGCATACAAATGAAATGCATACATTGAAACAGTGCTGACAGATACAGATAAGCGCCCTTACTGAAAAAATACGCAAAAAACATTGGGATATTTGTCTCCGACAGGGCTCGACCCAGCAATCTGTTGGCTATGAAACCAATGCGCTAGCCCACTGCGCTACGGAGACGACAAACATCGTAAGCTTAAATGCTGTTAAATATATACCTTATGTAATGTGGACCTGGGCCAAACATTTTGAAATTTCTCACCGACGGGTGTGATTTACATTTTATGAATGTGTGAATAAGGGTTACTGTATCATTTGCAACTGAATTATATATTATATTTATCATTTTGCTTATGTAGGATAGTTTATATCCAATTAATTAGTAAAAATATTTAATTCGTCAAGTAATTATTTGCAATAGAATACATAATTTAAAAAGTCTTTATGCCACCAACCCCCCTTTTCGACAATTTTCAAGCCATAGTTTATGTTTTGGATACTAGCATGCGGACCTTTTGTAAAAGAAATTATGTTTTGGATTAGATTATGGCAACACAGCAACGATAGTTTCAAATTATGGCCAAGAGGGTCACACAAGCTTAAAACTGCACAATCTGATTATGTAATCATGTTAAATATATTAACAACTGTTAGTTCAAGAACTTCAACAATCACATTTTTAGTTTTGTTGCATTCGACGTGCTGATTAGTAATATAAATTTTTAATTAAATATAAAATTAAAATTTCGGCACCCGCACTGATGGTAACTTAGCACGTTAAGTATGCTTTTGCTCCCAAATACAGAGAATAGTAAAAAGCAATATAAATACCTGCCGCCGCTGAGGCGGCGGCAGGAAAAAGGCAAACAAAACGTTTTGGGGCCACACACACACATATATCCACGCACAAATCTTCGCAACCTGGTCAACCCAAACCCAAGCGGTCTTTTTCAGCTCTATGTGTTTAGATATTAGGTTGCTCTTGTAAGTTGGCTTAGGTAGACTTTATTGTGTAAAAAATTATGGCATCAGGGTTTTTTTTCGTCTGAAAAGTTTAGGCCACTTGGCCTCAGGTCCGAAATTTTTTTAGGCCAATTGACAAAAAGCTTAGGCCAACTCATTTGTGCATTTTTGCAAAAATTATTTACAAAAGTGAGCATAGTGTATTCTAGAGAGGTGTCAAAACAAATTTTGGAGGGAATCGACTTCTAAAATTTTAAAAGTGTTAAAATCCATTTAACAGCAATTTTAACACAAAAACTGACACATATTAGCAAAATTCGCTCAAAGATAATGCAATTTTTGTTACTAGAGCGGCTTCTATTTTTGTTACTGGAGCGATTTTTTGAAGCTCAAAACCAACAGCTGACGGATTGGCGAGGATCCAGAAGATTTTTTAAATTACGGAGCCTAAATTCGCAAGAAATGACATTTTTTCGACCATAAAACAGCACATACAAACTTGAAACTATATATTACAGTGGCGTACCCAGAAAAAAATTTCGGAATGGAAATTTTCCAATTTTTTGCAATGGGTTAAAACGCACTACTTAGCAATTTTAACACGCCTTACAAACGCAAGACTACTAAACCGCACAGTTGCAGGGGTCTGGGGCCGGCACCCCCCAGAAAAAAATTGACCACTTTTCCAATTTATAGCCCAAATGTGGTCAACAGGAGACATATCAGAAATTTATTCGGACAATTGGAGACGTATCGGAAATTTTTCGCAG
This sequence comes from Trissonchulus sp. WLG1_4, assembly GCA_030248245.1. Lineage (NCBI taxonomy): Eukaryota > Metazoa > Nematoda > Enoplea > Enoplida > Ironidae > Trissonchulus > Trissonchulus sp. WLG1_4. Next base: position 42,831 of record JASANF010002467.1, on the reverse strand, counting down.
CTGAAAAAGTTTAGGCCAGCTGGCCTCAATCGCTGAAAAAATTTAGGCCAATCCGAAAAAATTCAGGCCATGGCCTTAGCTGTGGCCTAAAAAAACCTTGTATGGCATGCCAAAACAAGACATTTTTTGCCATTTTTCGACATACGAAAATTTGAAACTCAATTAGCTGCCCACAGCCCCTCAATTCCACGTTATGTGACGTGGTTTTTGAACCAACATGCAGTTTTCCCCGTGGCACCTCTATCTATATACTCAGGGGCGTAGCCAGGCGGGGGGAATGAGGGGAATTCCCCCCTCGAAATTTTTTCCGACTGAATTTGTACACAAGGGTCCCCGTTTTGTTTTTATGGTCAGTCAGAAAAAAATTTCCGATACGTCTCCAATTGACCAATTTTGGCCTAAAAATCAAAAATTTCCCCAACTTTTTCTGGGGGCTGCCGCCCTCAGAATATTGCCGCCTTGTGGCTCAATGTTTCTTGATTCTGTGTTTCATTAAAGCATGTGCAAGCAGTGGCGGATCCAGGATGAAATTTCGGGGGGGGGGCGAAATTTTTTCAAATTTTTAGTTTTTTTAGTTACTTTTTAAGTTTTTTTGCGAAGAAAAATTTGTTTGGTCATATTACAAAACATCTCAGTAGCGTAGCCAGAAGAAAATTTCGGACGGGAAATGGCTTTTCGATTTTGTGAAATGTGTAAAAATGCACTTATCTGCAATTTTAACTGCCAAAAACGCCACAAACTCGCATATTTGTTCAAAAACAATGCAAATTTTAGACCAGAGAAGCATAAAAAGTGAAACTGAGGCTCAAAAACAGGGTTGGCAAGTCTCGGGTTTGCAACCGAGACCGAGACCGAGACCAGGCAACCGAGACCACCCAAACGAGACCTACGAGACCGAGACCAGCCCTTGGGGGACCATTTTTCAAGTTACAATTTTAAAAATTTGAGATGAATTTGAATTTAAGCTTTGAAACGTGAAAAAATAGTTATTAAGTTACAAGAAAGTAACCATTAGGTTAGGTTGTATTGAGTGTATAACTTGCGAAGTTGCGAAAAACTTAACATTGAAACGACCGGATGCATGAGAGGTGAGTGACAACCGGAGAATAGGATTATTTTCCCGCTATTTTGTCAACTTTTGGTTATTTTTTAAAAGTTTCGCACGCTTCTTCGTATACCACATATTATAGTGCATTGCATACATATAGTGGCACTTTGGCAGGCTGACCAAGGTGCAAGCGTAGAATTGTCCGTGCTGGTGCAGTAGTGCTACTATCAGAAGTGCTGATAGCAGCATCATCACGGACCAGAAAAGTTTTTCACGCTGACACAGTGTTATGTGGAGGGAAGGTTTGATGCCCCAACCACTCCATAGCCCAAAAAGCATTTGATTGTACTTAGGTTTTTTCAGATATATACTTAATGTTTTGGCATGCGTTGAGCATACATGTACACGGGGTCTCGGTCTGGGGGGGGGGCTTGTCCCGGATTTTTTGAAATTTTAGGGGGGGGGGGCTTATCCCGACTTTTCGGGGGGTTGAACTGAAAAAAGCGCAAAAATGTCCAATTTTGGCCTAAAAAGAGACTTTTTAGCTTTTCGGACATTTTTTGAAGCATTTTATAGCGATCAGGGCCAATTTTTCGAGTTTTCGGTCACCTTTTTTCAGCACCAAGCAGGGGGGCTAGTCCCGATGGGTCAAATCTGAGGGGGGTTTGTCCCGGAATCGCAAATCTGGAGGGGGCTTGCCCCCCCCCCCTTCCAGACCCCCCATGTACATCTGTGGCGTTGAGAGGTTGGGGCTCAAGAAATTCAATTAAACTGCCACCGAATTCGCGATTAGTTAGGTTTTTTTGAAAATCCGCACTGCGTAAATACTGCGTATTTTTATTTTTGACTGCGTATTTTTAAAAATGACTGCGTATTTTTCCAAAACTAGCATATGATTTGTTAAAAACATAGCCAACGCATTTAGACAGTGAGTCAAGCAATTCTCATACTATGGACATTAATTACATTCAACTGGAGTTAGCGTCAAAAAGCTAGTTTGGTCACATTTATTGATTTGACAAGTTATAGGACGCTGAACTATATATACATGCACAATGTGCCATATCTGCGTAGTTTCATGCTTGTGGAATGACTTTTCGATTCTGTGAAATGTGTTTAAAAGCGGAATGTGATTAAAGAACTACCCATCTTAGAATGCACCAATATACACGTGCTTACGCTTACATGAAAGACAATAGCAAGAAACACAAAAGCAATAAAGTTGCAGGGGTCTTGGGGCAACAGCCCCCAGTACAAAAATTGGAGAAATTTTTTATTTTTAGCCAAATTTGGTCAATTGGAGACGTATATATCGGAAAAATTTTCCGGCTAAGCTAGGTTTACTGCCGCTTGGTGGATACATGAAGGCTGCGTAAATTCTGCGTATTTTTATTTTTGACTGCGTAAATTTAAGGTTCACTGCGTAAATACGCAGTATTTTACGCAAAAAACCATGCGATTAGTAAAGTCGCAGAAGCCAGCAACATTTTAGTTACAAATCAGCTACGAAGTTAGCACTATTTGGTTATATATAAATGATGGTCATTGGTCAGTATTTTTACAGTTTAACATAAGAGGTTCCACATACAAATGCAACATCGCTAAGTCAGACAACCCATTCTAGCTCAAACTTTAAAATCTAGCTTGATATAGGTACAAAGTTTAAACTTGAAGTTACCCAGAGTTTGCCGGTGAACTTACATTCTTCTGCAGCAGACAATTTTGACCATTTCATGCTTGGCATTCTATTTGGAAACTTAAATTAAAAAAAAATCTTTGTGAT
>JASANF010002467.1:0-35000 GCA_030248245.1 Trissonchulus sp. WLG1_4 | reverse complement strand
GAGACCGAGACTGCCAACCCTGGGCGGAATGTTTCATGCAGCGATTCATTACATGGGGTAGGGTTTCCCGGCAATATATATCCACAAATTCGACACATAGTGTTTCTTTTTTCAGTCTACTGCTTGTAAGCTGTATATGTCGGGATAACATTTAGCCAGGCGCGAATGAATTTGTAGGTACCAAAGCAGGGTTTTTTCATATATATAGGACAGCCAAATTTTTTTTGTGGAGGGACAAAAGTTTCTGCCGACTGTCGACCTGGCAAAATGCATTTATATTAGGATTCCTCTATGTGCACCATTTCACACTCAACAACCGTCAAGTGGGTTGCCAGAAAAAATTTCGGGCGGGGGGGGCATGACTCGACAATCGACATGTGTTCGATTTTCTGAAATGTGTTAAAATTGCGATTGTACGGCTGAAAAAAATAGCGGACGACTTGAAAAAATCACGGACGTCCGCACTGTGGTTCGCAAAGAAAACCTGGGGGTCTCTACCCTGTGCAACCTGTACCGATTAATCCATACATAAAGACTTAAAAAAGTTAAAAATATATATACGCAGGTTCACAAAAAAAGAGATCTATTTTGCGAGCAAAACCCTACACAATTTTCAATTCCGAGCGGAAAACCTGGACTTTAGCTTTCAAAGTACCTTTAGCTTTCAAAGTATATACTAAGTAGTTAAACGTAACACAAAAATGCATACAGACGAGCTCAGCATATGGCTGATTTTTCACTTTTAAATGCGTAAAGAAGAATGCTAAAACGAAAATCAGAAGCCGTTTGACGGCAAAAGCACCAAGAAACTGAAGATTGTTTGGGTTTTTGGTCAAAATTATGACTTGATTTTGTTAGCACAAGCAAATCACAGGCCGCAATCGCCACTTCGAGAATTTTTGTAATTTTACTACTAAAATACGCGGTTTTATCAACTTTTGGGGGGAAATAGGGGTGTGTAAATCAGTGTGTATTTTTATTTTTTGCTGTGTAAATTAGGCGGCCGATGTGTAAATACACCCTATTTTATATACACAAAAAAACCCTGTACCAAAGCTAGTGTATAGCAGGCGGGGAAAAACCCGCATTTTCATATTTCGTCATGTAGCTCATAGACTATACGTTTTCACGGGAAACCAAAAAAACCGTCGTAGGCCTAACCTTGCTCTAAACGCTGGGACCGGTTTCGTTTCGCTATCTCTTACCGTTTTTTGGCGGGAAGCCAAGAACTTGCCGGGGAAAAACCGATTTGGGGGAAAAAACCTATGTGGGGGAAAAAAACCCACCCCTTAAATCAACCGAAAAGTGTGTTAGCGGTAGTTTTTCAACGCTATGGCACGTATTCGGAGTAGTAGAGGCCCCTGATGCCAAAACTATACGCAGATTTGCTATGGGGCCTCAGGTACACAAGTTTGAAAACTGCCCTTCGCAGCCCATTATAAAATTTTGAATTTTCAGATTTGAAAACAAAACACCTTAATTTTGCCTGAAAACGTTGAAAAGTTGCGATTACGCTTCAAATGCATGCAAAATCTGCACTTTATGGCTACTTTTTACGCCATGGGCCTTCAGTGGGGGGTACCGTAAGTGGGTGTGACTGGTCCTGACAGCCATATTTTAATTTTATCCGGTTATTTGGCGTTTAAACAAGAGAAAGTAACAGGTTATAATTAAAACCATACAAAAAACTAGCAATAGTACCAGAGAATGCTACTTTCCGCTGAAAAAGGACCTCAAAATGACAAAGTTCGACAATTAGGCCCGTATTTCAGAATTCTATCAAGAAAGTGTGAGTACATATGCGCATTTGTGTTAATAATAAATGTCTTTTTGTACTACCATGAGTCTTTTGGGGTAGCTACTAGGTTTTTCGAGATCACCAGACCATTTTCAAAAAGTGGGTTTTTTTCCCCCACATGGGTTTTTGTTAACCTGTCTAATTTCGGTCATGCCCCCCCATGTACGAAAGAAGGAGGGACCTGCCACTGCGGTCATGAATAGAGGAAGGGTAGTTCTCTGTAAAAGTGTTTTTACATTTGAGCTCGCATCTCTTAGTGCTGAGAAATGAGACTCCAAAATTCACCTCACTTAGAGCCATGTCGGGTCAAAAATAGGGGGGTCCAATTTTTGACTCATAAAAAATACCAGCGAGACCCCTTTTGGATACCGCGTATATACGTTTGCCTACAGGGACTGTACTATACGCTGGCAAATTTTTAGACCTGTGCCATGTACCCAAGTTCCGGAACTGGGGTGGGGTTTTTTCCCCCAAAAATGGGGTGGGTTGCTATACGCTCCATTACTTTGAAGATGGCCATGTGCAACATTTTTGTTTTCGAATAATCAATTCGAAACTTTTCCTTGGCTTGGGTGCTTGGCCAAGTCGTTGCTATAGATTTTTCTCCATCCTTGCCGTAGATGTTTTGTTAGCAATTGCCGATTGTTCGCCGAAATAGTTGTGTCGCCGTAATTAATAACTGGCAATTAACCCACTGAATTTGACAGTTGATCTTGTTGTTGAGCCATTGGCAGCTTTTTCGCACATCCATTGAAAACGTGAAAGTTGGCAATGGCAGCTCGCGGTATTGGCCATTTAAGAAAGGCATGAGGTCTTGGGTTGTAGCCGTCTGTGGCAGGAAGTGTGACACAACTGTTATACCAGAATCAGGCATGAGGTCTTGGGTTGTAGCCGTCTGTGGCAGGAAGTGTGACACAACTGTTATACCAGAATCAGGCCATGTCAAAAGTTACAAGCCGTGCACTCTTGTCATTAGTTCATATTCCTCACCACCAGGCCTTATGCCAAGTCCACATATACTTTTATCATCATAAATATAGCTTGGTGCAGCTTCATTAGGCAACCGTAAAGCTTTTTTCATACCTTTTCTGACAGAATTGTCAAACATTTTAAGCCCTTTTTTAGAATTCTGTGTCCACGAATCGGAAATCGCAGTTTTGGAAGTAAAAATCGCACTAAAGCGTCTAATTTCTGCCACGGAGCCAGCTGACTTTTAGCTACATTTAACCACTCAAGTCGTAGATCTACTACTACTTTATTAACGTCAGATGCACGAACCGATGTGGCTCAATTGAGAAACAAGCTTGGATATTTTCTGGTTACAGCCTGCTAGAGCTATGAAAATACTGTCATTTGTTTGTTTGTTAGTGTGATTAATAGTAGGGTCGTTGTGAGACTTGAGGCAGTCAATATGTTTAGCAAAGCATTTCGCTACTTGACAACACGAATGTGACTTGTGACAGTTGGTGTGTGTGTTTCAGCAAAGGAGTGGACTCGTCTGCACGCGATGGACAGCTGACCCCTCCCTGGCCGACACTGCCACTGCGCTGGCCCGGCTGTTGATTGTTGGCTGAGTGTTCATTATATGCTGTTTCTGTTACCGTTGTGTCATGTGATATATACGTGCTGGGCTGGCCGGGTGCTCCACCACAAACACTAATGTTGTTCATCAGTTTAATATCATTCTACTATTGTATGTACAGTTTTCTACTAAATATATATATACTATAACAATTACATTTTGACTGTTTTAGTTTTTTCAAGTTTTCATGTTCATGTTAATTATTCCATTGTGAAATATTCCTTAAAACACACTGACTGTCATTCACTGGTCTTGTTGAAAGGCAGGATTAGTTAAACTCACTGTGTTTTTCCACCACACACCACAGCCCAACAGGTCTTTAATTTTGATTCTGGAATCGTAACACAGTGCTAGCGTTAAAGGGTTTATGTGCGGGGTGTGTTTCACACGTCTTCATCCGTAGATTTGCATCTGTCACCACCAAATGCCTTGTATTTTCACCGAATCGCCTTCTTACATTAGATGTTCAGCGGTAGGCGAAAATGCAAAAGTCAAACAAAAGAATGATGTACTAGGAATCGAAGCAGTCACCTCATGGTTAACAAGCACGTCTTGCGAGTAAAGTTAAACTAATTTTGGATAGATTTCGTTGCGACATGCTTAGGTACGATGCCGAGGATATTCTTCGAATATAAAACACGGCACCAAAATTTTAAAAGCCAACAGATGTAACATGGAAAGCCGCAATATGCTGTTTCGTAGCAGTTTGCTTTCGGTTTTCTGGGTTGGATTCACGACGGTGGTTTTTAAAAAAACCATAGTTTTACTACGTACGTTTGCATATGATTTGCACATGAATTTATTACGAAATATTGCCAGATTTGTTATAATTTTTCTTAAAAAGGATTCATTGATTTTCTTAAACCGTGGTTTTGACTCAGTTAAAATTTCAAACCTCCAGCAGAGCAAGTCTTTGTTGTGGTGAGATTTCAACTAATCTATGTAAAACCACGGTTTCAGAGTTTCTACGAAAATTGAAACGAATCAGGCAATATTTTTCACTGAAATTATGTGCAAATCATATGCAAGCGTACGTAAAACAATGGTTTTTAAAAACCACTCACCGGGGTGAAATCCACCCTTTTTGACAGTTTATGAAGCTACAAAAAGTTCATGTGCAAAAACTGTTTTACAATGAGCAAAGCAAAAGCTGTGTGACAACATCAGTTGCTAAACTACCTATATTGAAGTTTTGCCGTTCATGTCTTGATAGCTCAAGTACATGGATATTGTATAGCCTTCGACGCTTTGCCAACGCCTTCAGAATGTCCTGGTACCGGCGCGCTGATATTCAATTTAGGAAACATTGTTACGACAGGTTATGCATTAATACCTACCGTCTGTGTGCAAAATTGCAAGTCTCCAGCACTTGACACACACACACACACACACACACACACACACACACACACACACACACAAAGCAGTTTGGTAACTATGTGCGAGCGTGATAGCCAATACACATCACTGCATGTTATACGCTGAGTTCCACACTAATTCGTACACACCATGAACACACACGCTCACACAAATAATGTATTTTTAGGACGTAGAAATTTTTACACAGCAATCAACACAGTAAGCACGAGATACGTGCTAAACTGAGCATGTGTAATATAGTATATACGCGGCGGCTGAGGCCGCCGCGTAAAAACCTAACACACTAACCACACAGATTCCTGAAAAATTGTGCTTTTACATCAAGTAAAAAAACTTAATCACAGTACAGTGTTGCCTGCTTTCAAACTGATACAAAAACAGATCGAATTAAAATTAATTTTTTCTTAAGTAAAAATGGCTGCAGAGTACAGCGATTTAACCTTTTGACGGAGATTTTGCAGTTTTAGTAGCTGCAAAAATACACGCTTTTTATAAATACTGAATCCGGTTAAGTGTATTTTAACTGACCCAACAGGTTTACGATGGCCTCTGGCCAATGAAAGTGTATGCTTTATACTTACAGAAGATTTTGCCTTTGATTGGGGTTGTTTCACAAGGTGGTTCTGGTTTTGATACCCTCTGCGAGTGTCGTTGAGTCAGCCTGTCGCTGGTTAGCCCGGAACAGGAGAGCAGTTCATCATGTAAAGGTCTTATCGAAAATTGCATTAATCAAATTAGTTTCAAGTATTATTTAAATAATTTTGTAGCAGATGGACTTGGGTATCAAAATTTGGTGGTTTTTTGCGTCATTAGATTATGTTAAAGTTGACCAATCAGGTATGTCCTTGACCATCAAATTGAGTTGCAGTCCGATGTTTTAAGGAATTGATTGATCTGTAATGTTATATTGATATTTTGGTAATGTGCTGTAATTATACGTTAACACAGTGGTATATTCTGGGGGGGGGGGGGGGTTTGTACCGAAATTTTGACTGTACCAAGTCAGATGAAAAAGTACTGTGTTACAGCGAAAAAATAACTACTTTTAAAAATTTTGGTCAAAATCTCATGTTTCAGCGTAAAATTAGCTATTTTTGAATAATTTATTGAGAATTTAGGTGTAAATCGCCGTAATTTGACAGAGATGAATATATTTAGGAGCCAATTTTCTAAAACTTTTGCTTGCCCTTGGACCAGGACCCCCCGTGGTGACCTGTGGCTGTAGGTGAGGAAGAGCATGAGTGTGCCACCCGGCCGGCCCGTCCTGTGTCTGTCTGTGCTTTGTCAATAAACTGATTGTGCCCTGACTCGTCTTGTGTGCCCCCTTTGGCCGCGTGTGTGTCTTTGCTGCGGACTGTCCTCCGTCCTCATAATTGCAGTCTCCCCTGCGCTGGGGCAGACCAGGTCTAGGGATGATGCAGTCAGCTATTGCTATTGCTCTTGTTGTAACGCCGCTGGGCAAGGAACTGTTGGGTCTCAGGCAATTGCAGACTCGTCAGGAGCTGTGGAAGGCTCCCGGCACAGGCAACAGGGGTTTTACTGAGAGCTCGCAAAAACATGGTGCTGGTTAATTAGTGTTTATTTTATTACGAAATATCACCTGATTCGTTACAAATTTCGTAGATTTTCCCAAACCATGATTTTAGTTCAGTCGAAAGAGGACAGCAAGTCTCTTCTGCTGGAATTTCAGCTGAACAAAAACCACGTTTTGAGAAACTATGCGAAATTCTTAACGGATCAGGCAATATTTCGTAATGAATTTGTGTTAATCATATGAAAATGACGTAAAACCATGGTTTTATAAAACCACCTTTGTGAAATCCACCCATTGGCCTTTGAGACACAATTCAGCCTTTTTGTGCCTAACTCAAGTTACATCTATATTGGATGAGTTGACGACATATATTCGGAATAAAGTATGAATATTTTGTAAATTTTAGAATTTGTATATACGTTTGATGTCCTGAGGTAAAGGGAAGTGTGTTCCGTTATATTCTATCAAAATTATTAAATTCGGGACTGGGTGAACGTCAGGAAGTGGTGACAGGTTGTAAACACTGCGCGTTGTTGCAATTGTATATATGTGTGTGTGTAGGTGTGTAGGGTGAGTCATAGGATTGCATCAGCTGTGCTGACTGGTGACGTGTCTCGGCTGTGAGTGTCATCACGTCGTCACACCTTGCACTGTGTTGCAACTACTCTGCCACAGTCGTTTCTCTGCATCAAAGTTTGAACTCAGTTAACCGTTGGAGGTGTGTACTGTGAACCCATGAAACTGCCTTGGTGTGCGCCCTTGGGTGGGCATCTCTTATCTCGCGATAATGACTCTTACCTATTTGTAAGGAGGCTGCCACATTCCTTATCTATCAGTTTTTCATACATAGTTCAGCACGGTGGATTTGTTCCTGGTCGTTATCGTTCAGCAAAGCTCATATCAGGTCATGATGCTGCATCTACTTGCTTAATGCAGTGTCTGATATTTAGCTTTTTAATTTACCCGCTGAAAAAATGTTGACACGTCTCCAGTTTTCCAAGTTCAAATTTCAAACTGAAAATAAATATGTAATCTAGCATTTATTCTGAGGGCTGCCGCCCCAGACCCCGGCTGCTTTGTGGCTCGGTGATCATGGTGTTCTGAGCTTACATTTTTGCTCTGATGTTTGTAGTCAGCCGAGATTAGTGTAGTTTTTGGACAATATTATGTTTGCTTTGAAAAAGTGCTTCTTAACTAAAAAAATATGTTACTAAAAAGACTAACATTCTCCTAGAATTTTTTCACAGCCCCGCATTATATTGTTTTAGCTCTTATATCTTAGTAAAAAATAAATTTTTTTGTATATAAGTTTTACGGTGTCCATTATCAAAACTTTGCTAGCTTTTGGACCCACGGGTTAAGCGGGTCGTGGTAAAAAATCTTGGGGGAAAATCTATATTTTTCTGTTTTGCCGGTTTCCTTTTCTTGCTATGGACTCGTGGTAGAATGACTACTGGACTGAAGATTCACAGACCGTATCACCTACATATCACGAAAAACTAATAACAAAAACTCACAAGAAAATTTGTGTTTAAGAGTTTTCATAGCTGCTTAACGAGATCGGGTTGGTCGGGTGGGGGGGGGGGGGGGGGTGGGGTTTTTGGGGGGGGGGGGGGTGGGGTCGTAAAACTTCGACCCGTTGCGAACTCTAATGTGTACTTTTTGGACTTTTGGTGTTTTCAGCTCCAGTTTCACTTCTGAGGAAGCTCTGGTCCAAAAATTAGCTTTGTTTGTGGACGAAACATACTATGTGTTGTTTTTTGCGTTAAAATTGCAATTACTACATTTTAACACATTTAAAAAAATCAAAAAGTCATTCCCCAAAATGTTTTTCTGGGCATTCAGCTCACATCTGTCTCTTACCAGGTAATTACATGTGTATATCTATAAGGCAAAATAGAAAAACCAAGATCGGCTCACCGATTGGAAATTTTGCTCCGGCGTTCTGACCTAACATTTGTGGAAGTTTTACCTTCCCTTCCCCAAGCCTAACAAAATATTAAGCGCGTTTTAGCAAATGTTAGTGATTTATGGAAAATTTGGCCAATACTAAGGGAAGAATTACATGAATTTGATAGAATATAAATTATATTCATTGAATATAGAAATTTTGCTTGCTCTCCTGCCAAAATCAAATCGATCGGGTCTCGCATCTCCAGGGTTGGCAAGTCTCGGGTTTGCAACCGAGACCGAGACCGAGACCGAGACCAGGCAACCGAGACCACCGAAACGAGACCTACGAGACCGAGACCAGCCCTTGGGGGACCTTTTTTTCAAGTTTCAATTTTAAAAATTTGAGATACTTTGAAACGTGAAAAAAATAGTTATTAAGGTATATACAAAAAAGTGACGATTAGGTCAGGTTTTATGAGTGTATGACTTGCGAAGTTGCGAGAAACTTAACATTGGAACGACCGGATGCATGAGAACAGGAGAGTGACAACCGGAGAATAGTTTCCCGCTGTTTTGTCAACTTTTGGTTATTTTTTAAAAGTTTCGCACACTTCTTCGTATACCACATTTTATAGTGCATTGCATACACATATTTTCACTTTGGCAGGCTGACTCAGGTGCCAGCGTAGAATCCTCCGTGCTGGTGCAGCAGTGCTACTATCGGAAGTTCTGATAAGTGATAGCAGCATCATCACGGACCAGAAAAGTTTCTCACGTTGTCACAGTTATGTGGGGGGAAGATTTGATGCCCCAACCACTCCATAGCCCAAAAAGCATTTGATTGTACTTAGGTTTTTTCAGATATATACTTAATGTTTTGACATGTGTTGAGAGGTTGGGGCTTAAGAAATTCAATTAAACTGCCACCCAATTCGAGATTAGTAAAGTCGCAGAAGCCAGCAAATTTTTAATTACAAATCAGCTACAAAGTTAGCGTACATCGGCAAGGTGGTTAAAATGAACCCGGGAAAACTAACAATTTCTTGCGTGGTCCCTCCGCAGACGTAAGAGTCCATTGCAAAATGTAGTTTGTAGTCATTTAATCTGAATAAATTCACTGTCAGTGGCCCACCCAGAAAAAACTTTCAGGGGAATGACTTTCTGAGTTTTTGTGATGGGTTAAAATGCACTTTTTAGTAGCTTTAACACTTAAATTCGCATTGCAAACCCAAGATCACTGGGTCTGGGGACAGATGCCCCCAGAAAAAATGAAGATTTTTTCAATTTTTCGGCCGAATTTGGTTAATTGGAGACGTATCAAAAAAATTTTTCGAAAGTAAGATACTGACAGTATATTCCATGCATATGCTTTGATGTTGATGAAAGCTAATAACAACGAGTAGTAAGCCATAGAGTTGCAGAGGTCTGGGGGCGGTAGCCCCCAGAAAAAAAGTTGAGAATTTTTTGATTTCTTCAAGCCAAATTTGGTCAATTGGAGACGTATATATCAGAAATTTTTTTCGGCCAGGCAATAAAAACCAAAGGGGGGACCGCGCAATCAAATTAGAGTTAGACTGCGCAGTCAATACGAATGCTCAGTCAATAAGAGTTGGACTGCGCGGACTATTTGTAGTTTTGGACTGCGCGGTCCAACTCTTATTGGCTGCGCAATCCTACTGACTGCACAGTGCGCAGTCTAACTCTAGTTTGACTGCGCCTGCGCAGACTATTTGGACTGCGCAGTGCAGTCCAACTATTAATTGGCTGCGCAATCTTACTGACTGTGCAGTTTAACTCTAGTTTGACTGCGCTATCAATCTAGAATTGGACTGCGCAGTCATTAGGATTGTTCAATCAATTAATAGTTAGACTGAGCAGACGGTTTGGACTGCGCGATCAATCTACAGTTACACTGCGAAGTGAACTCTCACGTCCTTTATGCGCGCGGTCCTTATAGTTACTCAGAGCAGCCCTCGCTCCGGTCGGGCTGCGCGGTCCAACTCCGACCACTGCGCGGTCGCGCGGTCCACCCGGGAAAATCCCGGGTGAAACCCGGGTCTTGCCCAAGTATGAAAGTTAGCACTATTTGGTATATAAATGAAGGTCAGTATTTTTACTGCTTAACATAAGAGGTTCCACATACAAATGCAACATCGCTAAGTCAGACAGACAACCCATTTTAGCTCAAACTTTAATATAATATCTAGCTTGATATACAAAGTTTAAACTTGAAGGTAGCCAGAGTTTGCCGGTGAACTAACATTCTTCTGCAGCAGACAGTTTTAACCATTTCATGCTTATTGCTTGGCATTCTATTTGGAAACTTAAATTGTAAAAAAATCTTTGTGATTTTGGAAAATTTTGAAAACTTCAAGTCTCATCTAAAATACCGAGACCCCCCTATGGCAGGTCTCGGTTTTGCTACCGAGACCGAGACCGAGACCAGCCTAGTCTCGGGTTTTTTACGAGACCGATACCGAGACCGAGACTGCCAACCCTGCGCATCACACACTGTTAAGCTGTATATACCAATATATACTAATGTGTAATTGGTTGGAGTTAATTTGAGTGTTGAATACCAAGAGGGAGTATACATACGTTTTGACGACAAACTTAGTGTTTTTTGAAACATTGGAGCGTGCAGGGTTGGGAGGCGGGGGTTTGGTTTTTGGGAATTGGTCACTTGCTGTGAAAACGTTTGGTTGTGCCTCAGACAACAGCCACCAATTGGACCGTGCTTCGCCGAGATGACTCTGCAGTGGACTTTCGTGGCCGTGTTTCTCTACGTGGAGATATTCATCCTGCTGCTGCTCATGCTCCCCTGGATCCGGCCAGCCAGGTAACCAAGCCTAGACAGTTTGGGTGAGTTGAGCAAATATTACTTGTACAGATGTGACCAGTGGCGTACCCAGAAAAAAATTTCGGGGGGGGGGAATGAGTTTTCGATTTTTTGTAATGGGTTAAAATGCACTTTTTAGCAATTTTAGCACTCATAAAACGCCTTACAAACGCAAGACTACTAAACCGCAAGGTTGCAGGGGTCTGGGGGCGGCAGCCCCCAGAAAAAAATGGCGATTTTTGCAATTTTTAGACCGAATTTGGTCGACTGGAGACGTATCAGAAATTTTTTTCCGACAAAATTTAATGCCAAAGATAGCAGCGTCATATTAGTGTATTTCACAAGTAAATGTAGCATAATATACTCGTGTCGTGTAGACATGCATATGCAGCATAATGTGCTTGTGTATACAATACATGTGTGACGCTAAAGGTCAAAGTATTAGGCTCACCCTTATGTTTAGTCTAGTAGGTTTAAGTCTGAGAGAAGTTCTGGAATCAAAGTACACATGATAGTTTACAGACTTTTATTACAGACTACGGTAGCGAGAACTAACCCAAACTTAAGCTAAAAACGAGACTATTTAATGTAACTTGTTAAGTGCAATGGTTGTCTTTTGCCTGGTGGCGTATTAGCGAAGGCTCGGCTTGCATATCCTATTCGGCTTTGGGGCTACTGCAAATAAACGGCTTAACGTGTTCGTGGTTCGGGCTTCGTAGTTTGGGCGTTACACATGCATAGGCTTTGATGAAAAACAATAACAAGGTGAGTCAGCCATAGAGTGGCAGGGGTCTGGGGGCGGCAGCCCCCCGAAAAAAAGTTTGGGAAATTTTTTGATTTTTAGGCCAAATCTAGTCAATTGGAGACGTATCAGAAAATTTTTCCGGCCGGACCATGAAAACCAAAGGGGGGACCCTTGTGTAAAAAATCACTGGGAAAAAATTTCGGGGGGGGGGGGAATTCCCCCCATCCCCCCCCCCCCCCCTGGGTACGCCCTTGGATGTGACAATGTGGAACGCTTTGTATTTGTTGTGATGTCTGCTCACTTTTGGGATATGTAACAGTCCAGTTTCAAGGCACATTCTTTCTTAGCAGGAGAGGGTCTCAGGGGTGTTCCATTGGTTCTAAAAATTTGAGCGGTGGTGGGTCGCTAAATTTTTTTCTGACCAGCGAAATCTAAAAAAGTTGCGACGTCATATTTCAATTTTGCAGAAATATGGATATATATACTGCCAGGGGCGGTTCCAGGGGGGGGGGGGGTGCAGGGGGTGTGCACCCCCCCTCCTTTTGGTCGGAAGGGGGGGGGGTGCAGCAGCTAGATGTTGAAAAGTGCCTGCCGCAATGCAACTTATGTTTTGCAAAAACAAAAATTTCGCTAGCTTCTCTGGGCTGCCGCCCCCAGACCCCTGCTTTATATATGTTTTGCACTGACTTTCTCTTTGAGGATTAGCAGTGTTCATGGTAGACTTTGCTTGTTCACGCGTCAACTCTGGAGACTTCAAATGTGCTTTACCTCTAGGTCTTGCAGACTAATCCGGAGGTTTGTAGTCCAAATCCCACCGACTAGGTTTCACAGTATCTCTTTGAGCAAGAGGAGACTAAAGTGACGTGTTTACATGTGTTCCTGTACTATCCAGCACTTAAGCACTTTATCTAACTGCGTCGGTAAATTGACCCCACAAGTATATTGTGGGAAGGTACCTGAAGTTTGTGAAGGGCATTTGCCTCAGGGCTGGTCTCTTCTTCATGGCATAGTCCAAGGGCGTACCCAGGAATTCCCCTCTTCCCCCCGCCGAATTTTTTTCCCAGTGAATTTTTACATAGTGGTCCACCCTTTGATTTTTACTACCATCCGAAAAATATATGAGATAACGTCTCCAGTTGCCCAAATTTGGCCTATTAATTGAAAAAACCTCTAATTTTTTCTAGGGGCTGCCGCTCACAGACCCCTGCAACTTTGTGGCGCAGTGATCTTGCGTTTGTAATGCGAATTGGATACGCCACTGGTGTAGTCGCTTGCGACCTGACGCTCAGATTTATATCAATATCAAGTCACATTTAGGTCCGTAACAAACTAATTTTTTTGAAAATCTAAAAATTTCTCAACCTCTGGGGGCCCCTGCCAACAAATTGCTTAGTGCTGAACTGTAATTTTGATGTCACTATATATTAACGCCACGAAGTACTCAAACTGGTACCGTGACAATGCGAAACCATAGAAAGAACTAAAATAATTTCGAAGCTGCACCCCCCATTTCAAAATCGTGGAACCGCCCCTGTATACTGCGTATTCGTACCAATCGGTTTAACGGCCAATTTACACGATCGAACGTGCTCCGAACATTGGCGCTCCGAACTTGCTCCGAACTTGCTCCTAACTTAGCTCAGCATTCAGCAGCCAATTAAAATTTAGCTAGAATATAAACAGCCAATCAGATTTAACTTTTCAAAAACGTTACCGTTCCTTCAAATTTTTAAATTATTTTACCACCAAAATGTCTCAAAAATACGGGCAGCGGCTGCGATTGCTGTTGTTAGCGTGTTGGGGGCAGCGAACGACCGGAGGTAAAATTTTGCCGGAGCCGGAGCCGGAGCCGGAGCCGGATATAAAATGCCGGAGCCGGAGCCGGAGCCGGAGCCGGAGGCAGTGTTTTTCAAAAAAATTTCAATTAGTAAAAATGTTAACAATTGTGAATAAAATTTCGATTTTTTCGAAACAGCATTCTTCAATTTTTCAACAGTCACGCCAGTATACATATGTCTTTATGTTTATATATACACTCATACGACCAGTAATTATCTACTGACTGGTCCCGGTTTTGGGTGATCTGATCTCACAAGAAATTTTCATCAACATTGATAAAGAAAGTCAAAAATTTGGTCTAATTGACCAGTATGGCATTTTGACTGCGGTGCCAAGGGCCTAGTGAGGAGTCAGAGGGAGGGGGTTGCTCAGGTTGTTCGTCTGAACCTCTCCCTTTTAGTCAAACCTTGCAAAGTTGTCAAGAATCGTATGTATATACCCCCAAAAAATAGACAAATTTGGAAAAGATTGCACTTTGTAGAAGATACAATGCCGTAAATGTCTCTAGCTTCCGGGGATTACCCCCCGACCCCCCGACCGCTGTAATTTAGTCGTATATCAGCAGTCGCGTAGCCAGGAAAAAACTTTGGAGGGGAATGACTTTTCGATTTTTTGTAATGGGTAAAACTGAACTTTATTGCTATTTTAACACAAAATTTTGCGAAATAACAGCACATGCAAACATTGCACTGAAGTTGACCGGCCGAAAACATCGGAGCTAAAAGTCAAGTTCAAATCACTAAGTCACGTAGTTACAAGCCAATAGGCGTCTGGGGGCGGCAACCCCTAGTAAAAAAGTGTGAAAAACTTTTGATTTTTAGGCCGAGTTTATTCAATTGCAGACGTAAAAATACATATATAATGCTAGAGAGGGGTACTCACCTCCATTACAACTGGCAGTAATATAAGTACTGTAACCGACTAACCGCTTCTTTAACCTTATGATTTTTTCTCAAAATCTGAACTTTTTGTTAAAGTTTGAACAATGAAAATTCTCCGGCTCCGGCACTTTTTTTGCCGGAGCCGGAGCCGGAGCCGGAGGCTCAAATCCGGCCGGAGCCGGAGCCGGAGCCGGAGCCTCCGGTCGATCGCTAGTTGGGGGGCGATTCTCACCCAAACGGGAACGCAGTCGACGCTGTTGGGCGCAACTTTGGCTTCTGCGTCATCTGGCTTCTGTGTCTTCAAAAAATGGTTGCTTTGCTACAATAATTTGGTTGAAGAACTCCGCCTAGAGAACACGTCAAGTTGCCACAGATGGCTTCGGACGAACATTTCGACTGCTGTGTGAAATAACTGTTCTCGAAATCGAAAAGTTAAAAGTTCAATTAAAATAGTTTTGTGTAATTCATGTTGAGCACTCGATTCTTAGAAAAAAACTATGAAACTAATTTTTAATTTAGTCAGTAACTTACCCAAATAATTTTCCCCAAGTCTGACACAAAAACACAACGCTGACTGAACCGAAACCATACATATATACTATAGTAGTATAGTATACTAAGTCCCCTTTGTCAGTTTCAACAAAAGTTTTGATGAACCGGAAGCTTTCTGAAACAGCTGTTTTGTTTTGCTCTATGATTTACACGTACGGTACAATCTAATGTTCAATAGAAATAGAACTTTTGGTTTCCGCTTTTTCCTGCCGCCGCCTCAGCGGCGGCAGGTCTTTATACTGCTTTTTGCCATAAGCTGGCCATCAAGCAGCTGGCATGATTTACGTGTTAAATTTTTTGTTTGAGGGGGGTTTATTTTAAAAGTTCAGAAGTAATGGTTAAAACAGTAGTACAATATTACTGTTTTTACTTCAATCATTGTATACAAGTCATGTGCATATTGCATATAGTTTAATTGAATCTTTTAGTCAAAATGTAAACAATTATTTAAAAATTCATGTTTTTTAAAATGTGGACCCCTCCATTCCCGAATTTGTATTCATAAATGCCAAGCAAAAGTGTAAACAATTTTACAATTGCCTATATTTTATTACCAACATTTGTTTAGAAGCCAAAACATAACTAAAGAAAAAATCTTTTGTAAAACCGCATATATATTTTTTCAACGAAAGCTTCAGTTACCTGCAGATTCTTCACGTTCACCTGCATTGCAAGTATTGAGGAGGGGTCGGGGGCAACATTCGATAGCATTTGTTTTGATTATTTGAGACGTAATAAATTAACAGAAAATAATTAGATATACTTAGAATCAACCAATGCGACATCAAACAACATTTAGCTCTACAGTCTACAGCCTCTCAAAAGAGACTTTTCAGCAGTTATACTGAAATTTAAGTGGACATCATTGTCAACATTTTTCAAAAATTGGGTTTTCACTCTGATACACCCTTACGGTTTGTATGTTATGTGATATGTATGTTACGTGTGCGTATACAGTATATATACATGTAGGTGATGTGCGTTCTTATTTAGCTGAAACTATGTTTTTTCGATACTAAAGCGTAAGCGATAAATATATAAGCGTTTTCGGATAACGTTTCACGTTCCCTCGCTTTTAAACGTTTAGTAAGACTAAGCATTAAAGGGCCGCCGTTTTTGGACCTATAAACAGTTAAATGGTTCCAAACCGTTTAAACGTTCAAACAATTAAACCATTTAAACATGCCCTTAAATATAATCTATGTTTCACCAATTAATGTGTAAATTGACTTTTTATCTCAAAAGTATATGTAGTAGCGTTATCGTAAAGACAACTTTGGAATAAAATTTCATTAACCAATCATTATTGAATCAATGAATTTAAATGATTTTTTACTGGTGAGTGAGAAAAAATAATGATATATACATGGTGCAAAATTTGCTTCAATTTTTACATCAACTTTGACTTGAATAAAGATTGATGTAGAGAGTGGAGGTCTGAGTTTTTTTTTCGCAAAAACGTTCGCAATTGCGACAAAAAATTGAAGATTGCGAAAAATTTTCAAACCTTTTCGCAAAATTGCGAAAAAATTTTGACGCGGTAGAGATGAATGTACGGTCATGCGTAATTTTTGTGGTTTAGTCGGAAAATATTTCCGATACGACCCCAATTGACCAAATTTGGCCTAAAAATTGATAATTTCTTCGACTTTTTTGATTCTCTAGGCGGACTCGTGAACTTTGTTCCTTGATGTTTCTAGTTACTGCAAATGGGACACATTTTCTTTCATATATCATCACACCAACTGCATGTAATAATAATAGACAGTATAATAGGGGTCGGTGGTGACATAATTAAGAAATATTTCAAAATGTTAGCATTTTCAGGCTAACTTGGCATTGGCGAATCTTCTTTTCTTTACGACTGAGCATCGATTGTGGAAATTTTGAAAAATTACACAAAATTCTCAAGACGGCTCCATAAATTTAAATAAAAATGTAAAAATCTTTGCCTTTTGGCCAAAAAGAGTAAAAATTGCGTAGTCTTAATCCTGTCCAGACGGAATAATGTTTTATTAACATTTAAATGTAAAATCTACTGCATTAAGAAACAAAAGTAACTCTGGAAAAAAAATTTGATTTTGCGAAAAAAATTTGAAGCTTTTCGAAAATTGGAAAATTTGCAGGAAAAAAAAACCCAGGTGAGGATATATACATGTGAGGTCTTGAGGTAAAAGCTTTCCAATATTTGAGATTTCAGGAAAATCTTTTTTGTAAAATATTTAATTATTCTTTGCGCGGAGGGAAAACTTAGTGTAAGTACGGATTTTTGACAGAAAAAATTACTAAAAAAATTTGCATGAAATTGCTGCTTGTTACATGTGCGATGCGCCTTTACGCGTGCTGCATTGCGTGTGAATTTGAGAACATAACAGAACCTAAAATTCAATTATTCAGGTAGCCTCCCACCCACAAGTCAATGGCAAGGGTCAACAAATATTTACAACAAAAAATTCGTATCGCTGTCAACGAAGCCGAAATAACTATTGCGATACAATAGAGCACACTCAGATAACAGTGAGTATATATAAGCATTAAACCTCAAGAGACAACATTGTGCAGCATATATTGTTTGTATTGATAACCTGCATGGGGGTCTGGGGGCGGAAGCCTCCAGAAGCTGGGTGATTTTTTTGATTTTGAAACACATTCTTCATTTTAAGCTTTACTTTTTGGTGGCCAGATTGGCCATCTGCCCAAAATTTTTAGTGGCCAATCCATAATTTTAGTGGCCATGGCCACCAGTTTGGCCAAAAAAAAAACGCTGATATATAGCAACGGCGACTACTAGCGTGGGAAAAGTTTTTCTAAGCAATCTGACTGGCTGCTGAACGCTAGGTTCGCTTGCAAGTTCGATGCAAGTTCTTAGGAGCATCGAACCTTCGAAGCAGGCTCGGAGCAAGTTCGGAGGTGGTCCGGAATGCGTTTACACGATCGAGCATCTGCGAACTAGGTTTGGAGCAAGTTCGGTCCGGAGCAAGTTCGATCGTGTAAATTGGCCTTAAGTAGTGATTGGAACGACATAGAAATGTATATACGTCACTGAGGAAATTTGGGCATCAGCTAAATACACTCCATCGAGGTCATGCATGTATGAGGTGGGGATGGGTATGGAATTGGGGGACTCTGGATTTCCCCAAAGTACCTTTGTTGTATATACTGGTGCTGGCATTGTGAAAACAGCTGAGACTTATATAGTTCACGGCTTGACCGTTATTTTTGGAAATATGAACAAACGTCGCAGTTTTCAGAGGTTTTGGTGCTTGGGGGCGACAGCTTACAGATGTTCTTACGGAAGCCAATGATTTTAGCATTTGGCATTTTGTATTATAAGAGCAAGTTTGATGAATGAGTGAGTGATTGTGTGTGGTGGTTGTTGAGGTGGCAGAGCGTGTTCCGGAGCCGTCTGGTGCGCGGCGTGGAGGCCTACTCCCACATCTACTCCTACACCATCGCCGGAATCCTCTTCCTGCTCTTTGCTGGTCAGTCTCTCTAGATACTCTCACTCATCAGTCTAAGGCCCGGTTCACACAGACCTACTTTTTACTTTTGGGGTAAAAGTAAAAGTTTCGGTTCATACAGAACGTACTTTTTACTTTTTACTTATTTCTTTTGGGCTTAAGTAAAAGTAGAAACGCGTTGTATACACTTTTTACTTTTGCAATCTAGCCAATCAGAATGCTCTTAACAGAAGCTCCGCCTATTGAGCTTTATTTTTATTGGTTAGCTTTGCTTTTTGACATACAACTGCGCCAAAGCCAGCCAATTGAATGCGATATTGATTAAGGGGGGGGGTCACCTGTAAAAGTGAAAATTTTAGGTTCTCCGATTCGCTTCCAATTTGCATACAATGTAGCCCCAGGGAAGGCGCATCGCAGATGTAACAAACTGGAACCAATGCTTTTGCCAATTTTTTACTAGGGACTCCCAAAAATTCAATTTTACGTGTAAATCATAGGCGCAAAAAAAAGTTTTTTGTGCTCACAAAGCGCTCTTTTACTCGAAATTTTTGTTAATACTGACGAAGCTGATTTTTACATGATTCGATAACCTAATGTCATATCTCAACCTCTATGATCCACTTTTTTAAATTTTTGCCCATGGCCTGAGCAGTGACGCCAAATGTAAAACCACTCAAATTTGGCGTGCCCAAAAAACAGCCATTTTTTCACATTTCGCCCTCGATTTTAGAATTGAGAATACATATAAAAAATCCGGATCATACGATTTTGCGCATGCATGTGGGCTGCTACCATGCCAAGTTTCAGCCTGATTGGCTTGCTGTGGTTTATGTTAGAACTGTTCAACTAATTGCTACTTTTAGGCTTTTTTGCCTACTTTTGCCTATGTAAATACACTGACGAACGCATTGAACCAAAAGTGCACCTTTAAGCTTAATTGTTCTCATCTGACGTTGGGGTGCCTTGGGGGAGTAACATATGTGAAAATAAGCAAAATTGGAGAACTTTTATTTTTGACCTGGGCTGGGTAGCCCCCCCCCCTTAAGTAAAAAGTAAGCCTGTGTGAACACTTTTGCAAAAGTAAAATGTTCGAAGTATAATGTAAAAAGTAAGTCAGCCCTTACAGGATTTGACACGGTTTTACTTGCATTGTTCTAACCGCGGGTTTTTTTGTGTAAAATAGGGTGTATTTACACATCGGCCGCCTAATTTACACAACAAAAAATAAAAATACACACTGATTTACACAACCCTATTTCCGCCCAAAAGTTGATAAAACCGCCTATTTTGGTAGTAAAAATAACAAAAAATCGCCAAGTGGCAATTGCAGCTCGTGACCGCGTTGTGCTAACGACAATAAGTCTTATTTTTGACCCCAAACCAAAAAATCTCCAGTTTCTGCTGGTTTCTGCCCACTAACGAACTCTAATGTTTTATTTTAACAGTGTTTCATAAGCATTTGAAAATGAAAAGTCAGCCATGCTGAGCTTGTCTGTACGATACCTTGTGTTACTGCAGATGTAGTTTGGAGGGAGGGTGGACGGGTTAGACCCCTCCGACAATTCGATCCCAGGGGAGGGAGGGTGGTCGCGCCATGGGTAAAAGAGGGGGAGAGGATCATGGTACAAGCAACATTTTGTGCCAAAATCTCTTTATTTGTGACTAACAAATTGTGGCTGTAGTTTGCATTTAATCAAGTATGTTTGCTCTTGGCACTTAAAAATTGGCCATTTTTTAATGAAATTCAAGCAATTTTTACCTAGATTTCATCTAAACAGGGTTTATTTTGAAAATGGAAGGTGTGTCCAAGTTGTGTCCGGCGAAAAAAATTTGTGTCCCGTAAGCGTCGAGTGTGTCTGGGTGTCAGTTCGGCCGTTCGAGTCAAGCAGGTTTTTTTTTAAATTTTGCGTACATAATATTGTGCAAAATTTTAATTTTTGTGTGCAAAAATTTATATTTTTGTGCAAACTAAATGCGTTTTCTTTGCCTATATAAAAGCAAATATATATGTTTTTATACCTATAGAGATACGTAGATTTTTTCGATCAGGTAAAAAAACCGCAGAGGGGGCTCTTGTGTGATAATTCAGTGGGAAAAAATTTACGTGGGGTATGAATTCCCCCCCTACCCCCACCCCTGGGTACGCCCTAAAGCCATACCAGTGGCAGATCCAGGAATTTTTCATTGAAACGGGTATATAAATAAAAAAAATTTCAAGATTTGCATTAACCTACTGAAATACAACAGCCAATACTACAAAAAATACCAGACATACCGTCAAACCTCAGTGATACGAGTTGACGCAGGGGTCTGGGGGCGGCAGCTCTCAGAAATTTTTTTCGATTTTGCATTAAAAACAGTGCATTCTGAGCTTATCACAGGCTCGACAGGTACTGTGCATTATTGTGCAAAATTTTAATTTTGTGTGCAAAATTTTAATTTTGTGTGCAAAATTTTAAAAAAGAGTACATTTGCACGGGTTTTGCACAAAAACCTTGGCTGGAGTCAAGTATTGGTTACAAAGTGTCCATGCTTGATGTAAACCATTTTTGCTTATTCGCTGTTTATGCAGAAAAGTACGTAAGATGTGCAGTGGCAGTACCCAAAAATTTGCAACAGTGGGCATATATACAGAGCCAATTGTTTTTTTAGCCGCACTTGTCAGTAAAACACAGAATTCATCTACAAAGGTTGCGGCCGCAGCCCCCAAAAGCCAGAGCTTTTTAAAATTTCTATGCACAAGCTTGCATAGAAAAAGCAATTTTTGCAACACTTGCGGTAATGTTTTAGCAAAATTGAGCTTAGAAACCAAAATTAGATGTATGTATCGGAATTTTTTTCCAAAAAATGAAGATCTTGTCAATTTTCAGGCTAATAGTCAATACGAAACGTATCGACACCGGGTAAGAAAAAGCAATGGGTTTGAAGTTTCGAACGTCACATATGAGTGTAAATGCAGCATAATGTATATACTCATGCATATACATACAGCACTGGCGGTCCCAGACTTCAATTTCGGGGGGGGGGGGGCGGAGGTCGGAAGAATTTTTTTTCACTTTTTATAATAGCGTTTTTTAGTTTTACGCTATCTTGTAAAGCCGCAGCCATTTCAAGGGCAATGAGTTGAGTCTGTTTGTTGTAGAAGCCAGTGGTGTACCCAGGAAAAAAATGGAGATTTTTTCAATTTTTAGGCCGAATTTGGTCAGCTGGAGACGTATCAGAAAATGTTTCCGACAGGAAAATAAAACACAAGATGTGAACATCAGCCCAGACAGTATTTTACACAACTAAATGCAGCATAATATACTCGTGTACTGTGTAGACATGCATAGGCTTTGATGAAAGATAATAACAAGGAATAGTAAGTCACAGAGTCGCAGGGGTCTGGGGACGACAGCCCCCAGGAAAAAATTTGGGGAAATTTTTTATTTTTAGGCCAAATTTGGTCAATTGGAGATGTATCGGAAATTTTTTTCGGTAAACCTAGCTACATCATCACCATAAGCATTGTCAGGGGCTTCTCGAGAGGTGTGTCTAAGTTGTGTCCGGCTGGAAAAAATTGTGTCCCGCAAGAAAAAATTGTGTCTGGACACACTTCTGGAAACAAAAAAAACCTTGCATCTAAATAATGTAAAAATTGCGTCAGTCTTGGGAGAGTAGGGTCAAAAAGTACGTGTTTCAGGGGAGGATGGGTCCCCCACGAGGGGAGAGAAGTATTTAGTATATACCCAAAATTTTGGTGCTATTACATGAATGTACATATTACTTGAAAGTATATGTAGAATTTTGCCTAAGAATCAAAAAATTCTCCATTTTTTTGTACTGGGGGCTGCATTTATTTACTTGTGTAATACACTGCCCGATGTGACCTTCCCATCTTTTGTATCAATCTTGTCGAAAAATTTTTTTGACACATCTCCAGTTAACCAAATTTGGCCTAAAACTTGAAATAATTTCGGATTTTGTTCTGGAGTCTGCCGCCCCCAGACCCCTCCCACTGTAAAAAATCGAAAAGTCATCCCCCCGAAATTTTTTTATGTGAACGTAATTGTATATAGATGGATGTCTGACTGGAAATTTACGTTAAAAAGATGAGTACAACGCCGTTTAAAAATTTCAGTAAAGAACACTCAAAAATAAAAAAGAACAAGTTTTGAGCAATAGTCGATTTGAAAAAAAACCCTGCTAGCCCTGTCAATGTAACGCCATTGAGGTGGCACTGTTGTAGGTCTCTGGGTGCTGGGTTGGAATGGAATTACCAAAGTTCATTTGACTGCACTTGACGGCGTAGTAAATAATGTCCGACGTCGTTGACCAATTGTCAGCACAATCCAAGGAGTGCTTCTGTGCAGTCTGCGAAATACTTAGGTGTCGTCCGCAAAGTTAAACCCAATGGAAGAAATCGTTGATGCAAATTAGAAATAACGAGGGACCGAGAACACAGCCCTGGGGCCATGGTTTTTTTTGCGTAAAATACTGCGTATTTACGCAGTGAACCCTGAATTTACGCAGTCAAAAATAATAATACGCAGAATTTACTTAGCCTTCATGTGCCCACCAAGCGGCAGTAAATCAAGTTTAGCCGGAAAATTTTTCCGATACGTCTCCAATTGACTAAATGTGGCCTAAAAAATCAAAAATTTCTCCAATTTTTGTACTGGGGGCTGCGGCCCCCACAGACCCATGCAACTGTATTGCTTTTGTGTTCCTTGCTATTGTCTTTCAGCAAGCTTAAGCAATTGTATATGGGTGC
Source organism: Trissonchulus sp. WLG1_4 (assembly GCA_030248245.1). Taxonomy (NCBI): domain Eukaryota; kingdom Metazoa; phylum Nematoda; class Enoplea; order Enoplida; family Ironidae; genus Trissonchulus; species Trissonchulus sp. WLG1_4. Next base: position 11,743 of record JASANF010002467.1, on the reverse strand, counting down.
ATTGGTGCATTGTGCATCATCTATTTGCTTAATGCACTGTTGGCATATTATATGAGGAGAAGATGGGGTTCTTCCCCCCCCCAGAAAAAAAAAGAATAGGAGGAGCAGGTGGGTCTCGAAAATTTGGGCGAAAATGGTTTCATTTTAATAGATGTGACCAAAACTCGCTTTGGAATAACTCCTACTGAATGGAATGTTCATTGTAGTAGAATTGCTTGACACACCTAACGCAGTCAAAAATAAAACTAGACAGTTTTTACGCAGTGCCGATTTTCAAAAACAATCCTGCCTGGGGCACACCGCTGAGAACTGACACGCAGTGAAAGCTGACTTCTCGCACAGACGCCGTTTGGGACACGGTTTTTTTTGCTCAAATTTGTGCTCATTTGAGCATTGGAACATAAAAATGAGCATTGAAAAATAAAAATGAGCATCGAATGAGCATTGCTGCTATTGCCTAAAGACGTCACCAGGATAAAAAATTGAGATTCTGAAAAATTTCCCCGAGTCATGTTACACAAGTGTCGCGCCCCTTTAGTTTTTCCGGTGGGTCGGAACCATACATGTGCAGCTAAAGAAATCTGGGGGGGAGCCGTCGACTGGGGGGGGGGGGGGGGTGCGGAGCAACTTTTTCGGAAAATTTGGCTTCGTGAGCCACCAAATTGCTCCTGAGCTACTAATTTTTGCTTCGTGAGCCAACCCATTTTGCTTCCCGGCCGCTCAATTTACCTTCGTGAGCTACTTTCTAAAAATTCTGGGGGGAGCGGACCTAGTCTGGGGGGGAGCGGCATCAGGCTGGGGGGGGAGCAATCCCCCCTCAATCCTTCCCACGCCCATGTGTGGTCGGAACTTTTTTCGGGATGTCCCAGATTGATCCAAATAAGATCTTAAAATTGTTTCTCTCTTTATGTTGCCTAGTAGGGAAGTTCATGACCATAACTTTATTTTTCATAGATTTTTGTCTCAGCTTATGTATCCAGTAGTCAGTATATCAGGCTAAGGGCGCAGCCACGTGAGGAATCCCCCTGTTGGATTGGCGAAACAAAAAAATTTTCAGTGCTCGAACTTGCGCACAAAAATGCTGATTATTGAGCAAAAGTGGCTTTTTCCTGCATGTAGGTCTGTTTTCTTAAAAATTTGGCATGTTTTATTGGTGGCTGCTGCCCCTTTGCAAACTTGCTATATTTTCAAAAAAATTGTCCTAGGTGCGATTTCTTTTTCTCAAAATTCTGGTTACGTACGAGCTGGATACAGGACGTATCAAGGGCGTATCGCCCCCCCTTTTGGTCAACTCATAAGAAAATATTAGCAAGGGTCCCCTTTTCGATTTTGGCTCGCCGGAAATTCCGATATGTCTCCAAATGACCCAATTTGGTCCAAAAAGCAAAATTTTCTGTAATCTTTTTCTGGGGGCTGCCGCCCCCAAACCCGTGCAACTCTGTGGCTTCCTATTCCCAAGAGTACATAATAGTGTCCCACTCTTTATAGAAGAAGAGTGAGACACTCTCCTTTCTACCTGTGTTATAGCGCAGGCAGATGCGCTCGTCATTTCCAGCCCACATGTTGCCGTTTTATGCAACATGTGGGTAGCCAATCAGAAGCGACCTTCGCTTCTGATTGGCTGGACGCCTGTGCACGTGCTCCAATCAGCACGGAGCGGCCTCACGTGCTATTGCCTGAAAATTGTCAAAAACACATTTAACTTACCAGTTAACATCATAGCGCATACTAGCAATAATTCCTGAAAACGGGGATAAAAATGTAGGCAAAATACAATTCGGAACAAGAAAAACAAAAAAACTCCCCCAACCCGACCGATCATAGCAAAATTTAACAATGAAATGGCTGTAATGGCGGCCCGTGTGCTGATTGGAGCACGTGAGGCCGCCTGCGTGCTGATTGGAGCACGTGCACAGTCGTCCAGCCAATCAGAAGCGAAGGTCGCTTCTGATTGGCTACCCACATGTTGCATAAAACGGCAACATGTGGGCTGGAAATGACGAGCGCATCTGCCTGCGCTATAACACAGGCAGAAAGGAGAGTGTCTCACTCTTCTTCTATAAAGAGTGAGACACTATTATGTACTCTTGCTATTCCTTATTGCAAGAGTACATAATAGCGTCTCACTCTATATAGAAGAAGAGTGAGACACTCTCCAGCCTGCCTGTGTTATAGCACAGGCAGATGCGCTGGTCGTTTTCAGGCTACATGTTGACATTCTATGCAACATGTGAATGGCCAATCAGCGCGTAGATTCCCTGCGTAACACACTTTAGTATATAATCGCTGATGCGTTGATAAGCATTAAGATAGAGTTAAAAGCTTAATAACTCATTATTTATTCATAGTCTGCTTGCAAAAACATTAAAAAAGGTTTGCAAATACCTCTAGGGATATTTTGGCAAACTTTCAGCGAAATTGATTGAGAAACTTTTGAGATATAAACTTTTCTGAATTTCTTCAAAGTTTCTCAATCAGTTTCGCTGAAAGTCTGCCAAAATATCCCCAAGGGTATTTGCAAACCTTTTTTAATGTTTTTACAAGCAGACTATGAATAAATAATGAGTTATTAGCCTTTATCCCTATCCCGTTTTATGATTGGAGCACGTGCACAGGCGTCGGCCAATCAGAGATTAGAAGCTCGCTTCTGATTGGCCAGTCACATGTTGCATAGAATGTCAACATGTAGCCTGAAAACGACCAGCGCATCTGCCTGTGCTATAACACAGGCAGGCTGGAGAGTGTCTCACTCTTCTTCTATATAGAGTGAGAAGCTATTATGTACTCTTGCTTATTGTTATCTTTCGTCGAAGCCTATGCATGTATACACGAGTACAGTATGCTGCGTTTGCATGTCTACACAGTACACGAGTATATTATGCTACATTTACTTGTGTAATACACTGTCTACATGGACGTTACCATCTTTTTTTTAATTTTTCTGTCGGAAAAAATTTCTGATACGTCTCTAGTTGACCACATTCGGTCTACGTCTAACTATTTAAAAAATCGTCAATTTTTTCTGGGGGCTGCCGCCCCCAGACCCCTGCAGCGTTGTGGTTAAATAATCTTGCGTTTGTAAAGCGTTTTATAAGTGTTAAAATTGACAAAAAGGGCAATTTGATCCAATGCCAAAAATCGAAAAGTCATTCCCCTCCGAAATTTTTTTCTGGGTACGCCACTGAGCACTCGCCAAGTCCTCAGTTCTACATTGTGTTGTCTTTGCTAAATACTTCGACTTGTAACGGTTACATACCTGTCATTTTAGCAATGCAACAGTGCAAAAAAACGTTTAAATTTTTTTGAGCATTCGAACTTAAAAATGAGCATCGAAATTTAAAAATGAGCACAAATTGAGCATTGGCCGTTTTGAAAAAAAACCCTGGTTTGGGAACGATTAAATTTTCCCATGAACTTTCCCACCAATGTCATTCAAACGCAATTTGGAGCATAGCTGGCGATGGGGGACTGAGTCAAATATTCAAAATAACCAGATAGTCTTTTCAAAAGTCAAAATAAAGGACATAGACGAAATCGCCGTTATTTAGCACACGAGTGATGAATTCCAAATAGCAAAACTGTTGCAGACAGCACGAACGACCTGACGTGAACCCAAATTGTGAGGAACTGATGAGGCTGTGACTGTGCAAATAAATAGTTAGAGTGGATCGAACGAGGTCCTGTATTAACTTGCTAAAACGGCTGGTTAGATTTAGGGCCGATAATTGCTCAGATCCGAGGATGGAGCCCTTTTTCAACAGCGGAACAACTCTGGCCGTGTGGCCATCCAGCCGGCAGGCCGCCGGAGTCCAAGGATAAGCAAAACAATAAACTGACAGGATGGGCTAAGACACTGTCCAACTTCCTGGGGACAAAGTTAGGCAAATTATCCGGGCCGCAGGCAGGGTTAGGATTGATGGCAGCCAAGCGATCATACAAGTCATCTTCGGAAATAAGCAGAGTCAGATGGAGGGCCGTGGTTGCGTCTGGTGAACACAGGGCGTTGGGACCTTCGCGCTGGAAGACAGAGCCAAAATAGTCATCAAGTCGGCTACATTGAATACTCTTTCACCATAGGGTTTCATCAGTGAACAAATTGACGGTTTCGTCTTCTGACAGCTGATTATAATTTTCTTCTGCGATTGCTTCTAATTATTTTTTGTTTACGCGTTACACTGGTTACACCATCGTAGTTATGCAAACGAGTTTCCACCATATTAACGATCTCTGTAATGTCAATATATTGAATTCAGTTTGATAGCTTAGCGTAATATATGTATGTGTTGTTTTGTTTTGAGATGCGATTCGGGAGGTGCGTAAGTATTCGTCGACGGAGCTGGAGAAGGAGGCGCTGGTGGGCTCTCCGAACGCGGACGCGGTGGTGCACATGCGACTGTTCCGGGCCCAGCGCAATCTATACGTGGCCGGGTTCGCCCTGTTTCTCTCCCTGGTCATCCGCCGCATGGTCTCGCTCATACAGCACAATGCCCAGCTCATGGCCTCCTCCCAGGCCGCCATGAAACAGGCACAGAGCGCCTCCAAGCAGGCTCAGCAGCTCATGGACAGCTCCAGCAAGGTACCGCACGGCACGCGCGCACACACACACACACACACACACACACACACACACACACACACACACACACACACACACACACACACACACCCCTCCCCCTCCCCCTCCTCCCGGGCCGCCATGAAGCAGGCATTTCACGGTAGAGGCCTTCCCTCCCTTTGCCACTTTTTGCCATGTGTTGGCGTTTCAGGGTGGTGGCGAGGGCGAGGAGTCTGCGGCGGTGTGCCACCTGAAGGACACGGTGAGCAATCTGCGCAAGGAGCTGGAGATGGCGGAGACGGACCGAGACGCCATGAAGAAGCAGGCCGAGTCGGTCAAGAGGGAGTACGACCGTCTCATGCAACAGTTCACTCAGCTCCAGGTATGCCATAACTCCAAAGCCAAAGCACTCCAGCAGTCGCCGACTGGGATGGCCACACTCTGCTGCTCTGGCTCCCAACTTCAGTCAGTCTGGCTCGTTACGCCTTCAACTGCTTAGTTTACAACCAGAGGGGAAGAGATTTTTTCACTTAAGGGGGTAGTGTCGCGAAAGCAGTCGATTTTGCGTAACTGTAAAACATTTTTAGAAGAAGATAAGACATCGTTCTATATATATTTTAAAAATATATGTTAAGGTAAGCATTTTCGCCAAGTTTCATCAAAATTGATGCAGTATACTGGTTGCAATGAGGTCGCAAAGTCGGAAAAATGACGTTTTAAAAACCTATTCACATTCGATTTTTTCGTCACAATTATCAACTTATTTGTTTAGTTTGTTTACATAGACTAAAAGGACGTATGTTGTAGTTTATGCACACAAACTTTAGTGCAAATTGCTTGAGTGGTTGCGGAGTAATACCTGTTTGAACTGTGAAACTGTGCGTAAACAGTGAAGTACTCACAGCAATAATGATAAATTGTGAAAAATTTAGACGCTTATTTTAAAATCAAAAGAAAACGAACCTTCATTTTTCTTTTTTCTTATTTGTGGCAAAAAACTGTGCGTCGACACGTTATGTGTGCTTCACAAGCTGGCCAATCTGATATCTGGCTGAATTTTTTGAATTTTCATGTCCTTATTGTGTAATGTCTGGCTTACAATCGGTTATTGGTTCAAGATAATGGTAGATATTGGTAGTCTACTGTCTGGCAGTACTTATTTAACACAGTATAGCATTGGACTAGTTTCTCAGTGAACGTATAAGTTCAAAGCAAAAAGATCTCTTTTTGCAACCTATGAGCAAAACTGCTTTCGCGACACTACCCCCTTAATGCATCTGAGTATTCTTAAAAAAATATTCGTCTCTAGTTGGGTAACCGAAAAAGCTTGAAGGGGCTAGAAAAAATTCTAACCAAATTTGTAAGTAATCAGTAAAGTAGTCGCACACCAAAGGGTTACAAAAATATCTTTTGAGTGAATTAATGCAAGCCCAGCCAGCAGGTGGCTACGGGCGAACCAACCAGCCAGCCTTTCTGATGCCGTGTTTGATCAATCCCACTGACAGACACTGCATCTTGACACTTTAACACTAATTGACACGGCAAATGCAGTCGAGAAACTGATCAAATGACAGTGCTACACTCACACCTGAGCTTGAGTGTTGATTGGAGCACGTGCACAACAGCTCACTTGTGACTGGTCGTATACTAAATCTAAGCAGGTTCATTTGGATGGGAGCATCTGCCCTTGTTCTATCATAGACTGTTGTGTACTGTTGAGGGCATTGATGAGTTTGGTGAGGCGGTGTAGTGTTTCAGGAGTCGGAGGGCAACAAGAAGGACGACTAGAACAGACACTACTCACTAGCCCCCCGAGCCCCGACCTGTCATTATATACATATTATATGCTGTGTGGATTGCACAAAGACTGGCCCACAACACCACCTGGCCTATCACAGCACAGTCATTTGGTGAGCAGTTGAAAGTGACCGACAGCTAAGTTTGTGTTCAGCCATGCTTTGTGTGATCCTGCACTGTAATTGTCCTCAAGTCATTGGTTATGATATTGTTCATACATGTATTTAAAACACCTCCCTCCCTGCCAAAAAAATCAGGGCCTACGGGGGTGGCATCCGAAATTTTGAGCCAAACTGAGTAACAAGGTTTATCAAAATGTAGGGTCTTTTGGATCGGCCATGGGGTTGGGGCAGGGCTCATCAAAATGTAGGGTCTTTTGGATCGGCCATGGGGTTGGGGCAGGGCTCATCAAAATGTAGGGTCTTTTGGATCGGCCATGGGGTTGGGGCAGGGCTCATCAGTGGCTCACTTTCTTCCCTCACTCCACAGTTAATTATAGCTGTTAAATTTTTAAAACAGGTTTCTCTAAAAAAGACGAACAAAATTCAAGTGTAGAAGAAATGGTGGGGCATAATAAAACTTGTGTAACTGTCTACCGAGTATTTCTGTGGTCGTCTACCGAAAGTATAATGAGGATTGCTGGATCAGTTTGTGTTAGGTCTGCAGGTTGAAGATTTGTAGAGTGTCTGCTGAATGGCCATGCGTGTGTAGTTGAGTGTGTCACGTGCCGTATGGGCAAGGCATGGAGACTGACCAGCAGATGTACCATGGTATTGTCCTATATTAAAATTAATGCTGCCAATATACTATGTTTTATGCTATTTGTATTGTTGATGGGTACTGTGATTTACGTACTATGATACGTAGTTCAGAGCGGAACACGTTTTTGAATCCCATTCCAACCACGTGATCATGTTTGTAAATGAAAACATAGGGTGTAGTGACAATTATTAAATCCCCCTGTTTATTGGTTTACACTCACCAACTTGTCCCTTGATATTTAATTTTCCAGTCCGAGTGATTTATATAATTCCTGATCGTCGTTTAATCATCGCTGTGTTTCTTGATTTGCGTTTACTTAGTAAAGTTTTTTAATTTGGAATTATTTGCTTACTAGTTAGTAGATAGATGTGTTTACCTAATTTGTAGTGAAAGGCCATTTGCTGAGGGAACAGTACGAGACCTTACGCCCTAAGTCTCGCCCACAGCTTGGGGACCACTCCTTGCCAAAGCATTTTTTCGCCCATGTCGCCCAGGCATTTGTTGTCATCATCGCCATCTTCCGGCGGTCAGCTTGCTTACAAAATCTAGGGGCTGTTAACCCTAGGGGCTCGTTGCACAAAAATTTGTCAGTTATCAGTATAGCGTTGCACGACATTTATCAGTTAGCAGTATCAGTGTTGCACAAGAACACTGATAACTGATAACTGATAAATTATCAGGAAACCGCCAAAAAACAGTGTTAATTTGACTGTTTTGCTAAAATTTTCTTCCTCATTATATTCATTTTTCTTATGAACACTAATTTAGTAGCATATATTTTCACATTTGAGTCAATTTTTGTTGTAACACATACTTATGCATAGACAATGCTATGTGACTGGCAAACTGATGAAACACAGTGACACACACACAGAGGCAGGTTTTATCGCTAATATGCGGCCAAAATATGACAACATATTAGGCAAAAAGCGAAAACTTCAAGAAAATTCATTAAAATATCGTTAACAAGCATCAAAAGTAACTGTACCTAATTGCTTGAGAATGATAATAAATAAAATTTATCAGTAAACAAACACTGATAAAAAATTGGCTAAAATTATCAGTTATCAGTGTTCTGCTTTGTGCAACGAACACTGATAATTCACTGATAAATGGGCGAAATTTTACTGATAACTGATAAATGATAATTATCAGTAAATTTTGTGCAACACTGATAACTGATAACTGATAAATGATAATTATCAGTAAATTTTGTGCAACACTGATAACTGATAACTGATACCAAGAGTACATAATAGTGTCTCACTCTTTATAGCTGAAGAGTGAGACACTCTCTTTTCTGCCTGTGTTATAGCGCAGGCAGATGCGGTCGTCATTTCCAGCACACATGTTGCCGTTTTATGCAACATGTGGGTAGCCAATCAGAAGCGAGCTTTGCTTCTGATTGGCTAGACTCGTGCTCCGAGCAGCAGTCAAGTAACCATAGCAACCACACAAGACATGTCTGTCTGATGCTGATTGGAGCACGGGAGTACGGATGTTTTCAGTTACCGAACTCTTAACCAGTTCAGTTAATCAGTTAACTGATTAGCTGAAGATTAGAACAGTTTAGTTAATCAGTTAACTGATTAGCTGAAAATTAGATCAGTTCAGTTAATAAAATACAGAACAGTTTACAGTTCAGTTTACAAAAATAAATATGTTCAGTTACAATTAAGTCAACTGTAACTGGTACAACTTTAACTGAAAACGATTTTCCGTTATTTCTTTAAAATTTCCGGTTTCTTTTTCTGCTATTGTGATTACTGTGATCATGACAAAATTTCCTCGTAGTTTCTGCGATGATGCAATTACTACTAAATTAATTACTATTTAATTTTAATTACTAAATCCAAAACTTGGTGTTAACATGAGATCAAAAAATTATTTCAATCCAAAAACTTCTGATATGTAGTACATATTACATAACTACAAATGACCTAAACTCCTGAAAGTAGGATCGCAAGACAATAACCAAATAAAAAGACCTGTTGGGCTGTGGCGCAATAGGAGAAATAAAATCAATTGTGTGCGTGAATAAACAAGCACGCACGTAAATGTACTGATTTTTCGAATGTTCCCACAACTGAACTGAAAACTTGATTTTCAGTTATGTTTAAAAACTAAAAATCAAAAGCAATTCTTATGCATAACTGAAAATTATTTTCAGTTACTGCATGTAACTGAAAATAATATCAGTTAACTGATTTCAATCAGTTTTTCACGGGCAAAGCAGTTCAGTTACAATTAAGTTAACTGCTTCAAAAAATTGTGCAGTTAAGTTATCAGTTTTTAACTGCTTTTCAAAATCAAAGCAGTTCAGTTATCCGTTATTATCAGTTAACTGTAACTGCGTAACTTTAACTGAAAATGAATCAGTTAGCAGTTAAGGGGGGTTGTGGTTTGGTTTTCGTTTGGGTTTTTTTTTTTTTTTTTTTTTTTCTTGGTTGTGGCTTTGCTTTGTTTTTTGTTTTTTTTTTTTTTTTTCCCCTGAAAACAACTGTACACTGGAGGCTGCCTGCGTGCTGATTGGAGCACGTGCACAGGCGTCTAGCCAATCAGAAGCAAAGCTCGCTTCTGATTGGCTACCCACATGTTGCATAAAACGGCAACATGTGGGCTGGAAATGACCAGCGCATCTGCCTGTGCTAGAACACAGGCAGGCTGGAGAGTGTCTCACTCTTCTTCTATAAAGAGTGAGACGCTATTATGTACTCTTGCTGATACTTATCAGTTAGCAGTAAACGCCGTGCAACGCAGTTTACTGCTAATTACTGATAACTGATAATTTATCAATTATCAGTGTTTGCTGCAACAGAGCCCAGGTGTTTTACCTAAGTAGTTTTTCAGTCACGGGTAGTGTATGCTGCTTAACTGGTCTCTTGTTTTTTAAACAATGGTAGATCTGTGTGTTTAGTGGCTCAATTTTAATCCCACTGGTATTCATCGAAACTTATGCTTTCGTTAAGTTCTAATTCGCACTGAGGTATGGTGTTACAAAGAATAGTTTGTTATAATAATAGAAGACTTATAAAAGTCAATTTAGCCCGCTGCATTGTGTGAAATGAATGCGTAGGTACATTGCGGCAGGTAGTGTGGCATCAATTCTATCTAGGCTAGATTGCGTCAGCTCATGTGCCCTCCTGTGAACTTTTGTCACGCAATTCTCAAGTAAGTAACGTTGCGTGAAAATTGGCTCTCGTAAGCGCAAATTTTGACGTTCCACTGCCCTGTTGCCTTTTATTAATAACACACACGCACAGCCTACGTAAATCAGCGCCTTTCTCATGCATTAATAGGCTATATCGAGAGCATTAAGCTCGATTCATACTTACAGCCGTATGTCCGTACTGCCGACAAAATGACGAAATAATGATGTCAAAGGCGCTGGCTGCTCCATTGCACTAAGCTGCTAGTGACGTCATTCTGCCAGCTGAAAGGACATACGGACAAAAGTATGAATCGAGCCTTAGTGGGTCAGAAGATCCAGTAGGGGAATGAAGGAAGAGTAATTAATCACTGATGTCTACGCTGTAATTAGATGTCAGAGACTGTACCCACTTGATTAGCACAAAGTACAAACGTGGGTCCTCTAAGATAGGTCCTTCACGTTGTTTAGTAGACCATTGATTCTCGTTTCTGAATCAGTCATTTACGTAAAACGACGTCGTCCACAGTTCCACACTCCACGGTCGAACACGCACCTTGTTAACCCAGATAGGTAATGTCTGCTTTTAAGACACTAGGGCACTGCGTGAAGGAGATCTCATTAATGCATGCAAATGAGCCCAACCGTCAGGTGGAGTATATACAGAAGAAGCTAGTTGGCGCAGTTACTTCTTGCCGGTCAGCCTTGTTCTAGACAAGCTCTAGCATAGAGTAGGCTGTCAAGCCACTATGCTGGAGCAAGCCAAGTCCGGCCCCGCTTTCCCACCCAAATGTGTGGAAAATGTTTCAGGGTTGTTGTCGGTGTCACGGGGTAAATCCGGGGGTTTTTTTTAGGGGGCTTTTGCGATGTTTTTCGTGGTGCTTTTTGGGTCTTTGGCGAGATGCGCTTTTCGCTGGCCGTTGTGCTGCGGGGGGGGGGGCAAACGCCCGGAAAAGTGATGTAATGCGAGTTGGCTGGTTGTTGTCCTCACTCAACCAAAAATTTCGCGAAGACTTAGCTAGTTTGATAGAGGGCTGAAAGCTAGCCAAAAATGTGAAAAACTTGATCGGATTGGTCAATCCTGTGTCAAGTTATTGTCAAATTACTGTTGGCCGGTTGTTGCACAAACTGTGTCACAAACGGCCAACTACATATACGTAGACGGTTAGTAGCTAGCCTGATGTTATGTTTGTGTCGCTGTTCAAATGCGACCTGCCTGTCGGCTACTAATGAAATGTTTTTGTTCCTTTTAGAGAATTTCTTTTTTTTTCATTTTGATTTTTTTTGCTAAATTGGTCGACAGCCGTATCCTGTGTTGTGAATATATTGAGTATGGCATTATTTGGCTGCCACTTTTAGCGAAGCTTTCGTCGCAACAAAATTGAAAGTCGGGGTACAGTCCAGCGTATTGCAAACTGACAATTTTTAGTGTAATTTAAAAAATAAGTTATGCATTTAAAGAAATGCAGTTAGGGGGTGGT
>JASANF010002466.1:0-11989 GCA_030248245.1 Trissonchulus sp. WLG1_4 | reverse complement strand
ATGTACTTCGTTCAGTTACGTATTGCTCAAACAAAACACCCACGATACAAATTTGAACGAGAGCCCATGAGAGCAACTTTGGATAAAGTTTGGTGTGCAGATCTAGTAGATATCAGCAATCTGAAACGCTGTAATTCTGATGTTACTTTTTTACTGATTGTTGTGGACGAATTTTCGAGATTTTCATGGGTTGTTCCTCTCAAAACGAAAGAAAATAAAGAAGTCATTAATGCTTTTAATAAAATTTTTGAATCATCTAAACGAAAAAGTGTCAATTTATATACTGACAGATGTAGTGAGTTTGTTTCAAAAAAATTTCAAACATTTATGAAAAATCAAAACGTTAAACAGTATTTTGCCACTGATGAAAATGTCAAGAGTTCCATTGCTGAGCGGACTATTCGGGAATTAAAAAAACGCATTTACAAGTTTTGTCTCTTGCAGAATAGTTTTCAATACTTACCATTTTTGGACAAAATTGTGAACGGTATTAATCAAAAACAACATTTAAATGGTTCATATAAAAAAGAAAAGAAATATTTGTTCAAGCTAGACGATAAAGTTAGAGTTCAAACTATTAAATCAAAACTATCTAAAGGTTATGAGCCGACATTTTCAAGATATATTTGAAATTTCCAAGATATTAAAAGGAAAAACCAATCGATATAAACTTCAGGATTTGAATGGTAATACTTTATGGCCTAGTGGGTATAGTCAGGAACTTATATTGGTACCAAAGGCTGACGAACAATCAAATCAATTCTTAGCGGACATATCAAAACGTAAACGTTTTATTTAGATACACAAAGATGTTTGATTGCGACAAATGTACGACAAGCTTTACAAGACTAGATAATTTGAAAGCTCATCAACGCCGGCAGCATCCACAGTCATATCCTTCGTACTCATGCTCAGTATGCAAAAAGCAGTACGGAACGCAGAAAGGATTAGTCAAGCATGAACAGACACATACATTTGCACAACAGCTAACGCCCAAGAAAAAAACTTTAGAACTCAGTGAAGCTTCTGATGCTATGGATGTTGAACAAAACACTGATGCAGGTGCTGGTTTTAAAAAACACAACAATTTAGCGCAATACTATTCAATTAAGCAGTTAAGTAACCACGAAAGTACTGGTCTGAAAACTACAGTACGTGATTATGAAACAAAATTTCAAAAACTTGATCATTTGTCAGGATCAGAACTATACCAAAAATACATGAAATTTTGCAAGATGTGTTTGTAACAGTTAATAATGAAACACGAAACGACGACTACGTTAGAGTGGTTTTGCAATCACCTGCTCTCAGCTACCCCATCAGTGTTCCTTACTGTCAACTGACGAAATTTGACGCGGAAATGGTTATGGACAGAATTGTAAACGTGTTAAACAGTAACGAAGATTTCACTTTGACAAACTCAGTGCGACTTAACATACTTCACACTTATTTTCCTGAAAAAGCTGGCAAACAGACTGTGCTAACGAGATTATTAAGAAGTTCAACCAGGAGTGTGATTCGTATAGTTAACTCTGACGAGCTCTGCTGTGCACGTGCTATTGTTGTTGGCAAGCATATTGCTGACTTTGCAAAATTTGCGCAAAGCAAAAACCTGATTCATCCAAAAACTTCAAAAGGATTACATCAAAAGGAAGCACTTAAATTACACGAAGCTGCTAACGTCCCGGTGGGGAAGTGCGGTCTTCAAGAACTCAAAATGTTCCAAAAAGTTTTACCCGATTTTCAAATTAATGTTTATTCTAGCGAACTATATTTTGAGCGAACTTTTTGCGGTCAAGCAGATCAACTTACAAAACCAATCAATTTGGTTCAAAACGGAGCACATTTTGACGTGATTGTTAAAATGCCTGGGTTCTTAAATACGTCATATTTTTGCAACGTCTGCGGTAAAGGATATGACAAGAAGCCGCACAATTGCATAAACGGTTGCAAATATTGTAAACAGGTTGACTGTAGTGGTAATCATTTACGCAAAAACTTGCAGTACTGCATATACTGTTGTCGAACCTGGTTAACTGAAGCATGTTTTAACTACCACTTACAGAGCAAAGAATGTCTGCGAAGAAAAAAATGCAAAAACTGTGGTAAAGTTTGTAAGTCAGAAAAACTTGACCCTGAGCATCACCACTGTGGAAAAGATAAATGTCCAGTCTGTCACATTTGGAATGAAACGAACTGCGTTCATCAATGTTATGTAGAGAAACCGGAATTAAAATTGCAATTGCCCTTGTACATTTTTTTGATACTGAAACGGATAACATGAACCAAACTTAATTGTTAATCAGACAGAATCGGCAGACACACAAATATTACCCGGAAATGATTGTGTTACAAAGGTTATGACTTATCAATCTTTCCCAGCAGACTAATCGATCTATAGTAGTCATTGCACACAACTTTCAGTCATATGATGCGTGGCCTATTATGAAATACATTTATGAGCGTTCCATTAAACCAAAGAAAGTTATTTTTCGCGGAGCGAAACTTTTGCTCTTGAGTTTGTCAAACAAAATAAAATTTATAGATTCACTAAATTTTTTACCATTGCCACTGAGTGAACTACCAAAGGCGTTCGGTTTCGACAACGTTATAAAAAAGGGTGTATTTCTACACTTATTTAATACAAAATTTAATCAGAACTACTGTGGACCTTTTCCGTCTCTTCATTACTTTGCTCCGGATCAACTCAAGCCGAAACAAGCGCAAAACTTGCGTAAATGGTATGCGGAAGAAAAAGAAATATACGAAAAAACTGAAAAATTGTATGACTTTCAAAAAGAAATTCAAAAGTACTGTATTGCAGACGTTCAAGTGTTACGATTGGCATGCATGGAGTTTCGTAGACAGTTTATGGAATTTGCAGAATTTGATCCTTTTGTACAGGCAATAACAATTGCAGGAGCATGCAACAATTTGTTTAGAAATAAGTTCATGAAACAGCGAACTATTCCTATAATATCAGCAAAAGGCTTTCCAAGTGGAAAAGCGTTTTCTTTTAAATCAATCGAATGGATATCATGGCTGGAATTTAGTTGTTCATGCCATATTTAAACAGCGCGAAACTACGGAGAAGTGAAAGTAAACGGATACTTTGTTGACGGATATAGCGAGGACTTCTTTGGTGAAAGGGCTATTTTCAACTTTTTGGGATGCTTCTGGCATGGGTGCCGTCTGCACTTTTCCGAAAAGCAAAAGCATCCTTACTTAAAAAAGTCAATGAAAGCTGTGCGAAGTGACACAATGAAAATGATAAAGGATTTGGAAGAGTCAGGCATACGAGTTATTTCAAAGTGGGAATGTGACTGGGATAAAGAAAAGTTGACACAAGGAATCAAGAATTTTTTAATAAGCAATAAAATAGACAAAATAGGTATTGTTCCAAAAGATGCCTTTTATGGTGGTCGCGTGTCACCGACATATTTATACTATACCATCAAGAAGAATGAAAAAATTCGGCATTTAGATGTACCAGCGAATATCCGTGGGTTAATAAAACTCAAATTTATCCAGTTGGAATGCCACTGATTTTGACTTGTGATTTTAAAACAATTGATGAATATTTCGGCTTAGTTAAGTGTGACGTACTGCCTCCGTCACAAGCGTTTTTTGGCATACTGCCAGTTAGAGACCAAGGAAGACTATTGTTTCCTTTATGTTCAGCATGTTGTAAGATTCGAAAAAATACTTTTTGCAAACATGACCAAAATGAAAAAATCCTACACGGAACCTGGGTCTCAGAAGAACTAAAAGTAGCTGTTAAACATGGCTACAAAATTATGTCAATATATGAGGAATGGCACTGGGATGAAAATAACAGAAGTTCGGAATTATTTAAAAAATTTCTAAATACCTTTTTAAAAATGAAAGTCGAAGCAAGCGGTTATCCTGCAAACATAAATACATCGAAAGAAAAAGAAAATTACGTCAATGAATGGCAAGATAAAGAAGGAATTACTTTAGAGTTACATAATATTATTGAAAATCCAGGAAAGCGTACACTTGCAAAGCTCATGCTGAACTCATTTTGGGGAAAGTTTTCCATGCGTGAAAACCAATCGAAAGCAGCATATATTCACAAATATTCGGAACTTATGCATTATCTTCTTAATCATGACATTGTGATATCTGATAGTACTCTTGTTGGTGAAAATCTACTGCTACTACAATATATTAATACTCCCGAGTTTTCAATGCCTGCACCATTCATAAATATTGTCATCGCTGCCTTTACCACTGCATACGCTAGACTTAAGCTCTTTTCATACTTGAATTTTTTACAAGACAGAACATTATATTTTGATACGGACAGTGTGGTGTTTATTTCAAATCCTGGTGACATAGATCCACCAGAAGGAAACTTTTTAGGGGATTTAAAAGATGAGATAACAGAAAAGCACGGATGCTTTGCTTTTGCCACTGAGTTTTGGTCAACTGGTCCTAGTCCTGGGGATATCGTGTCCAAGTTAACAACACAGAAAGTTGTGAATATAAAGTTAAAGGCATAAAACTTGATGTGCAAAATCGCGGAATCATAACACCGGACACGATAATTAAAATGTTATTAAAGTATCCTGAAAAGCAAATCGAGGCAAACCATTTTACAATCACACGAAACAAATTTACAGGAGATTTATTTAGCAGATATAAAAAATATTCCGCATTACGTTCGACAAACATCTTGTATTACAAAATTTAAAAACTTTGCCTATCGGTTATGTAGACGACAACAATTTTGAATTATGGCAAAGATAATGGTATATTGGTTTTCAGCAAAGATATCCAGACAAGCCCCTAAACTAACCCGTACACATGCTCTTTGTGGACAGTTGCTGTGGAATTATTTTAATTAATGTTTTTTAGTTTGCATGTGCTCAAATGTCTTGCAACGAATTTTTTGTGATCAAAAAAGTCTGTCGCTACAAACTATTGTCATTAGAAACATTTGGAGTCAGATAAAAAATACCATCGTGAATGTGATAGCCAAAACAATTTAGAACTGCCTTGTGTTCATATTCCTTCATTGATTTCAAGCCTTGAATTGCCTCTAACCTTGCGAAGAGAAATATTTTTACAATATATGTGTGCTTACTATACGCCATTCATTTGGTGGACTGTTAAACTTAAGCACCCATCGCAAAAACGGAATACAACAGTAGTAGAAACACTTTGGTACTATGGCAATGAATACGAGGTTTGGCCTCCTAATGGACGACAAAACTGGATCTCAAAATATATTGCCAAAGTTGAAGTTCCTAAAGAAGCACATAAAAACTATTTCTTTATGACTGCAAACAAAAAATCAATTAAAACTATTACGATACTCAAACCTATACATATAGAGACAATGAACGATACACTTGAGTTTGCAGTTGTTTTAAAAAGATTCGTCAGTGAAGTGTATGCTCACCCATACAATTTAGAATTTATATCTGTATCGCCTGCCACTATTTGTTTTACGCCTTGGTGCGAAATTCTTGGGCCTTATTACTTTCAGTATGGTATAAATTTGTCTGAGTACTTATGGTCCGATCCCCAAATAACATGTGGTGAATTATTTTTGAAAAGTGTCAATCAGTACATAATGTCTCCTGTTAATAAACGTAAAATGGTATTATTGTGTTGATGTATATACATGCTAATGCTAAATAAAAGTTGATATTAATGATCAGACTTAACTACCACTCACATAACATAAGGCCCATGTCTGCTAGAGTGACAGGTATAGGTATGGTCCTGGCTACTAGATTGACAGGTGTAGGAATACGTATGAAGAAGATACCGTCTGTGTGGACCCCTTCCCGTAGGTATAGGGATCCATACAGACGGTATCTACTACTGTGGTATGTCCCCCAACAACCCATACCTAACGCTACCTGACTAGGGTAATTCAGTAATTCAATAGTAGGTAGTAATTCAGTTAACTGATAACTGATTACTTTTTCTATTTTAGTAATCAGTTAAAGTTAACTGATAACTTAACTGATTACATTTTGCATAGCAGCTAAACTTTTTACTTTAACTGATTTGGTGACAAAGGCAGTTAACTTAACTGTAACTTAACTGAAGTTATCACCAAAAACTGATTTTAATCAGTTAACTGAAAATATTTTCAGTTAACACGCTTAACTGAAAATATAATTTAAGTTATGTGCATAACTGAAAATGCTTTTCAGTTATGTTGTGGAAATTTACGTTTTTATGCAAAATAGGCATGTCCCATGTATTAGCCATTAGGAAACGCTAACAGAATTATTCGTGTAGGTTATAGTACAATGCAGAGTGCACTCAGCAGTTTATACGCACTATTTGCGCCAAGTGCATTAAACGAGTGCGCGCAACACACAAATTTATGCGCGTTAGTTTCACGTGCCAGTGCAAATAGTTGTTGAGTGCATTAGAAAGTATACCCCTCATTTCAGGACCCTGTACTCAACTGAGGGGGGCGTGGCGAAAGGCTTTTCTTAGTGTCTTGAACTCGGGGGGTACCCCTCTCAGTTGAGTACGGTGTCTTGTACAGTTTTGAGGGGGGTGTCCTCTCTCATTTCAAGACATTAAGAAAGTTATGGCATGAAATTATGAAAGTAATCCCCCTCAAAAGCGTACAAAAAGGGCTATTTTGCGCTCCGCATTGGACGCAAGCCGCAAGGCATAATAAGGAGAGTGTTATACTCTAGATATATTATGTACTCTCGATCTATTTTGTACTCTTGATATAAGTTAAATTATGGTATATGTAAAACTAAAGCAAAACTAAACTAAGCATGAACGGGGCATGTTTAAATTAAAATCACGATAGAAGTACAATTAAATTAAGTTTTTGTAAATGCACATTCACTGCTGTTGTAGCCGGTCGGTAGCTACGTGCGTGTAATACAAACCTTTATCATTTCACAAAGTAGTTTAGTGGACTTGCAAGGTATTTGTAATGTTTTAAGTTATGCGAGTTAATAAAAACGTTCATTTTTAATACATTCTCAAAATTATGAACATTTTTAAAATTGTCAAAATTTTGCCCCATAACTGATTAATTTCAGTTAAAGTTATCAGCTAAAGTTATCAGTTAACTGTAACTTTAACTGATTTAATTTTTCGCAAATAACTTAACTGTGACTTTAACTGATTTAATTTTTGGCAAATAACTTAACTGTAACTTTAACTGATTTGAAATCTCATAACTTAAACAACCCTATACCTGACTCAGTTCTGCGACCAGGAGATTCCAAGGCTCATCGTGGCGGCCTTGCCATGTCAAGAAAGGGAGGGGGGATTACTGAAAGAACGACAGCGTCATCATCAGAAGGACCCAGGAGGTATTCGAACCACCCATCTCTGGATCTGCAGACCAGCGCTCTACCGTTGAGCTACTGGACCGACAATGAGCTGTCGTAAATCCCTTTAAGTACTCTAGGGGGCCTATCTTATTTCACAGTGTAACAGTAGTGTGTTCCCCACGGGTATTCTTTATTTTACGTGTATGACGGAGGGAGGGTGATCCTTTAATCCACGGAGGGCCGCGTCACAAATTTGAAAGTTGAGGTCCCAAGGGAGGACCAATGTGAAATTAAAAGTTTTTTGGTCTTGGGTTTGGATTTTTTCTAGTGGTTATTTCTGTCCAGAATTCCGTATCCAGTTTTTGGCAGTGATCCCTGACTTCAAATTACCCAGTAATAGTGTTATTAAGGGGAAGGAGAAAAGACCTTTGGCTACTTTTGTGGTTAAAATTTTTACCTATAGTCAGACCAAAATAAGTATGTACCGAACATAATTGCTTCATAGCAACTTAGCCGTTTGAAGTAACCCCCATAATGTATGTATCATTCGAAAGCATTTTTGATGTAGATTTTAATGAAATTAAAATCTTTCAAAAAAATTCAAATTTAAAATTTTTAATATTAATAATAATAATGGATCCTGTTTATAGAATAAAGGGTCTTCTGCTTAGAATAAAAGGACCTTTTCTGACTACCTAGGTCGCAAAGCCATTGTAAACACGTCACCAGTTGAAATGTGATAAATGAACCTGTATTTTCAAACTTTTGCGAAATAATGGGTTTATTACAAAATAGTGAAATTGTGACATTAAGGTGGCGCAAATATTGTACATCTACTATATGCAAGGAGGTTTTTGTTGTTTGATGTATTAGTTTCTTATGGGTCAATGTCTTAGAAACTCGGCAAACAAGAATTGAATTCATTGATAAACGTGCTGCAGTCTGTTATAGGCTGCAATTTTTCAATTTTTCTCTTATTTTTGTTCTGTTCTGTTTATTATTTTTTAACAGGCAGCTGAATTTGGTCAATTTAGGCATCTTTTTGTGAAATTAACAAACATCATTGGATACGTTTCATTGGATCAATTATATACTTGTCTGGAGCTTTAGGTTTACCTGACTGGTGTTAAATAATGGACAATCGGGCCTATTCAGCGGAAGCTAATGAGCTGAGACAACCCAAGGTCCCGACAGAAACCAACAACGTCGTGGAACCACCACTTTTTTATCACACTGATTCCGGCAGTAAGATTTCAATATTTAATGTTCAAAAGTTTTGAAACACCTTCAATGACATTGGGGTCTTGGTCACATCAATATGGAGACTGTGAATTGCAATTGTTAACAGTAGCTTAATACATAGCAAAAATACCACGCTATGGTTTGTAGCACAAGTGACTTGCATCGTGCACTATAAGTATGTTTCATGCCTGAGGGTATAGAAAGAAAAGATTATGGTGTTGAACGAAGAATATGCTGAACAAGCTCTTCTGCTGAGTGAGAAGTGGTTAAGTTGTGAGGTCTGAGTGTCAATACTCCAGAGGAAATATTAAACGCGGCCATTATCTGTGGATAAAATATTTTTTTAAATCAAACAAACTTATGCCAAATGCAGACACATTTACTGTTCATTTGCTTGAAAGCCTCTCAAACAGCAAAAATTTGTAAACAGGTTTTCTAGTTAAATTTTCAAACTTATATTTTTTTAAAAATGTTTGGTCTCACCGAGATTCGAACTCGAATAACTTGATTAGAAGTGCAGAGTGCTAACCATTGCACTGTGAGAACATGAGAACCTGTTAGATAGAATTATAACGTAATCATTATGTAAGATCGTAATGTACTACACAACTTTTTTGTGTGGGACAGCTGCAGCTTTATTTGCCTAATTTAAGACTTGAATAGTGACAATTGAATTAATGCAAACGTTCAGGATAACATCAAATAGAGTTTTGCTGATACAGTTGCTCTGCTGATTAGCTCCATGACAAATTTTTGTTGTTTTATAGATGCCATGTTATCAGCGATCGGTTGGCTCAGTTGGTTGAGCTTTCGATTTAGAATCCTAATGTTAGTCGTTCGATCCCACTCCGGCGCTTTTCGTTTTGCAGTTTCGATGCTAGAATTGTGTCATGGCTGAAACGCTCTCAAGTTAGGTAGATGCATAGGTAGAGAGAAGACGGGGGAGGTAACTGCATTTCTAGTGTTGTTAACTAACACTAGAAAATTGACCTACCCGAAATAACATAGGAGAAGGAGAATCTGAATATAGTATATACGCGGCCCCTGCGGGGGCCGCGTAAAAAGGAACCAACAACAGGAAGTCGAACCCGTACCGGTCGTCGCCTCGGCGTCAGGAGTGCTACCCACTACACCAAAGTCCTTAAGTTTTGTACGCCCAATTTTTCATTTGACTGAAGCATATTAAAAACTCTACTAAAAATACATATTTAAATCATACACATTACAAACTATTAACGCTGATTGAAAATTTTCAGCGCATTATTAGTTTTAGTTTTTGTAAGCATAATATATTTAAATGCCCAAGACGATGATATTAAAATTGGCATTTAAATTATTTTTAGGTGACGACAACAACGAAAAGGTCAGTTGTGCGCACAATTCATGAACAGGAATAGAAAACTTCATGCTTTCTAATCAGCAATATTAGCTGTACTTTGTACTTTGTACCCGGCACTTTGTTTTATGCTGATTCTAGTGGAGGTAACCTGAGTGCGTCTGTTAGATAACTTCCATTAATACCTTAATAGTATGCACTCTATATTTTTATAAGTTCACGCAAGGAACATAAAATGAGAAGTGACCTATTGGCACGCACATACACGAATGATTCACAAGCAGCTCCATTGAATTGCGCGCACGTCATGACGTAACCCAGAGCACATACTATGTACACCAGTAATGGCTCATTCTATGGGACATGCTACATAATGTCGCATTTGAATGTACGTTTCATGGGACGTTATGCCGACATTATCAGCTGCATGGATGGCGCGCACACACGAGCACATGCTATTTGTGGTTAAGCCTATGATGGGACATACTATGAAATTATATGTTAACCAAATTTTTGACTAGGATTGATTCCAAGTTTTCTTTTTCAGGGTAACGGCTGTACCAACTTTCCATTCGGCGTTCTATTCATCGTTGGCAATGAATTTTGCGAACGATTTTATTTCTGTGGATTGCGAGGTTTGACATATTGCTCTATTTTTACGCGGCGGCCTTGGCCGCCGCGTAAGGCCGCCGCGTATATACTATATTGCTATGGCTCAGTTAGCACGTATGTATCTTCTGCTACTATGTATAATTGTACTCAGAACGTTGGTAGGTCCAAACAAGCACGTTTTGCGAGTAAGGTTTATCTTATTTTTGACAAATTACGGTGCCACATGCTTGCTGTGCTGAGGATATTCTACGAATATAAAACGCGACACTTTAAGTTTTTAGAAGGCAACATACATATGTAATAGACATATCAACTATAAGGCTTAAACTTATTTTCAATCCAGTGCGTCCACAGCAATACTCAACAAATTTCGCATCTGACAAAAATCGCGCGCCAGTCAGCTACTGCACGGATATTCATATAAGCCTAGCTATTTATCCACAGTTGCACCAAGCCGGGCTTAAAATCCCGGCTTTGTGCATTCATAAAACCAAGCTCGGCTTTACTCCAGGCTGATTGGTATTCATAAAATCTGCGATGAGAACCCGGGCTTATGGTATTCATAAAAATCAAGTCCGGCTGTTTGTTAATTCCGACTTCAGTAAATATTTTATTGATTTTTTTTAATGATTACAGAAAAGCTTGGACAAAACGGTAGGCTTGGACTGATGTCGGATTGGTCACTCGCTCACGCTGTTGTGTCATAGCGGAACGCCAATCAGAACCGTGTCACAGCACCGCTGGCATGTCATCAGCCTTCGAAATGTGTAGCTTCCGACACGCAGATAAACAATTTACGAAGCAGTGTTGCAACAGGTTTTGTCTTTTTACTGTATGTACAGTACTGTGCGTAGAAAAGTTCCCTGTTTGTCGGCGTACGACGAGCTTCGTCGTTCGCGAAAAGTGACGAACGGTGGCCGGAAAGTCACGAACAAAAAATTTTCAATTTTTCACTTTTTTACATTGAAAATGTGTTTTGGAGCACTTTTTAAAAAAAATTTTCGTTCGTCACTTTCCGGCCAACCTTGGTCATTTTTCGCAAACGACGAAGCTCGTCGTATGCCGACGAACAGGGAACTTTTTTTGCACAGTACTGTATGCAAAATTTATCCTACTTGACATAATGCAAATGACAGCATGCAGTAGAACGTAAAGGCTGGTGACACTAAGTACGTACACACAGGATATACCACACACTATTACACAAACTGTGTTATTTGCTGACCTACCAGCAGTTTAACACTGGAATTGTGAGATTTGTGTGCTCTTGACGCACAGATTTGCACTATAGTATATACGCGGCGGCTGAGGCCGCCGCGTAAAAATGCATTGTATGTGCGTGCGTGTTTGTTCTTAATGTGTGTGAATTAGAGATGGCTACACGTTCGGTTTTCGTTGTAATACGCACGCACAGTATACATTAGAGAACACTGATCCGGCAGACACATATGTGTAATAAAACAGGGTTAACGAGCCCCCTGATTGATACAGGTTTTGTCCCGCTTTG
>JASANF010002464.1:0-58014 GCA_030248245.1 Trissonchulus sp. WLG1_4 | reverse complement strand
TTTTAGTAATGTATTAACGCTTTCAACATTTTTTCAATAAAGTTTACAATAAATGTGTGTATAAAGTTGTGAGATCTTTCAATATGAGGTACCTAACCACAAAACAAACTTTTGGCTGGCTTTGAAATAATATAATGCACATCTAAAAATCGTCACAATTTAGTTGCGTAAGAGTCGTCTTGCTGTGTGGATAATTTTGTAAAACTGTGACCATGGCTAGTTGGTCAAGCAAAGTAACCCAAGATAAACGTAGTTTTCATTTTTTTATTTCATTTTTGGTTTTATTTAACTCATCTTAGAAAAATGAAACTGGAATACTGCCAAGTTGAGTTCCCAGCAAGACATTAGATATCAGAAAAGTTGACAGTAAAAAAGGGTACAGTGAACTGCGCCAAGCCAAATTTACAAAATATCAACCTACTCCATCGAGTCCAGCCTTTTTTAGCATCGCCTTCTTCACATCCAGCACTGCCTGCATGGTTTTTTCTGCCTCCTGTTCAGCTTGTTGGCGGTTTCCTTTGTGTTTCTGCAGAAGCGCTATCATGGCTGCTTTTTTCGCCTGCTTTCGACCTTCCTTGGCCTTTTCCTTTTCAGCTTTACATTGGTCAGGATTTTCACGGCATTTTTTCTGCAAAAAAATAATTTTCTCTGATCCTTAGACAAAATTAAAAAGAATCAAATTCTGTATTTCAGGATTAGATTCAACGCGCAACACAATATTATTAAAAGTTGTCAGATATATCTATCTCATACTGCATTGAACTACGATTTATACGCATTAATTTCATCTTGTGTGTTAATATTAGATTGTCGATTCTAAATAAAATCTGTTCAATACAAATTTAATTGTTTTTGACATAAACAGTGTGCTTGCTAGCCTAATTTGCCTATAAAAAACTTAAAACTCCAATATTTAAAATGACTTATTTTGTTTTTTATTGTACTAGGTAACTAGAAACATGATAACTATTGCTATTCAAACTAAAATTTTTGCTTGAATACTAATAATCGACAATAAAAATACACTAGAGCCTTGCTGTAGAAAAAATAACTTAAAAAACAGACCAAATAATGACTATACAAATCAAATGCAACGTGAATTTTAATTTCGTGACTTAAGGGGGTAATGTCGTTTTCGTGGTTTTTGACATTTCAGTGTAATTTTTGCGCCCACAGAACTCAAGCTAAAAACGGACTACGGCTTCGAAACTTTAACCACATTATCTTTAGGAAAATATCCCCACCCGTTTTTTTCCTTTTCTAAAAATAGTTTGTAGAGTCGGTGTTATGGGCTTTTGAAAATTTTAGAGAAAAGTCAAATTACGTGATTTTTGCACGAAAATGTCATTTTCTCAACGTAGAAACGACTTATCAACTATATCAAAAAACGGGTGGGTATATTATGTCAGTGCATGACTGCAAAAAGTTTAGTAGTTGTTGGCTGATCTTGAGTTTCATAACTGTGGTGCAAAAATTAGTCAAAAAAACCGCTGATTGGGTGTATTCAAATGATAGCAGCAGTAAAATTGCAAAAGATAATCTGCTTTTAAATATAGTTTTTTTAAAGCTAGAAGGTGTAAAAAAATGTAAAAAAGACCGCTCTAGTTTTTGTTGAGGTTAAGTGCAGTTATGGTAGTTTAAAAAACACCTAAAAACGCAATTACCCCCTTAAAGCATTTGTCGGTTTACACCTTAATAGCCGCTATGCCAGCCTTTCTAGCAGCTTTAGCTTCTTCTTTTTGTTTTTTCCATTCTTGCTTGTCAATTGTTCCTTTTCCTTTTCCTTTTCCCTTTCCATGTCCTTTACCTCTTGACCCAATGGACTGCTTCATGTCGTGGCCCTTTCCTTTCCCGCGCTAAAAGATTTTTTAAATAATATTATTACAATACAAACACATGTTTATAAATTTTAACAACTTGAGAGGCTTTTCTTAATGTTTACGGAATAGCATAATTATTACCTCCGACTAAGAATTTTTAATGTATGCAAATGCAAACTAGACAGTACCAGCGCTGACTAATTTCTGCAACCAAACTCTTGGTTTGGATTTGAAATTAAAGTGTATGCTTCAATGAACTACTGAGCCTAGGGCCACTGCCCACTACCAGGGCCAAAACAAATCGGAATTTTTTTACTCATGTGTTGTTTGTAGGTATACAGTTCTACAGTTCTACTACCTAAACCTATAGAATCGCCGTTTTTACAATTTGATTGATTCAAATGTTCATAAAATGTGAATCGGCTTGTCTGTCACGCAACAAAGTGTGGTTCACGTAATCTAAATTCGGCCAAGCCTTAAGGGGAGATTCATACTTACAACCGTGGTATGTCCGTTTAGACGGCAAAATTACAAAAACGTCTCTGATACTGTGGGCGATCAACCAGTGGCGTCGGTATGATTATTTCTTAATTTTGCCAACTGGACGGACATACGGCTGTGAGTAATTTTAGTGAATAATTTTTCAATTGAAATTGATGCCGATCCTTTAGACTACCTTCATCCTGACGGTGTCTTGAACATCGCTTCGGGACTCTGCGGTCTCACAGCTTTGCCAAACAACCAACAAAAGGCCCACACAAATCAGCAGCTTAAGATGCATGTTGGCGCTTGGCAGTAAACTGACTGGTTTCTGCTAAGCTAGTGGTTTTAAAGTTTTAAATTAGTAAAATTACCTAGCTATAAAAGATATAAAATTAATAGGTGAAAAATATGTTGAAGCATTGATAAACTTGAATATTTATTGTAATTATGTCATGGGGATAACTGATAAAAGTTAATAGGCCAGCTGCCGTTTCAGCTTACTGTAAACAAAGTTTGAACTGTTTTTTTACGCGGCGGCCTCAGCCGCCGCGTATGAGGCCGCCGCGTATATACTATAGTGCAAACGTGTGCATCAAGAGCACGCAAATACACCTATTTTAGTGTTAATCTGCTGGTAGGTCAGCAAATAACACTGTTTGTGTTGGTGTGTCTACGTACTTAGCGACAATCAGCTGCCGCTTTCAGTTACTTAGCCTATCTGTCCATTACTAACAATTTTTGCATGCAGAAAAGAGTCATTAGACAAATCCTGTCGGGATAATGTTTCGTAGAAAATTCATTAGCGCGTCGAAAGTAAATAATTTTGAACTGTAAAGGACATGGGAAACATGCCATTATGTTGCGACTATTGAGTCCACAATACGGACTCCGTTCGCTAAGACAGCGTGACGGTTGACTTAGCCTACATCCGCCAAACACGCGATTTGCAGCGCGATTTAGTTTAGCTTCTCTAAAACTGTGTTATATGTAGCTCGTTCGGCACCATCCGAAATTTTACAAATTCAAATATTAAGATGGGTACTGCGTACGGTTCAGCAATATAGTGACCAATTTGAACTTAAACACTGTTTACAGTGATCACGCTTGATCATGATCTTTTATGTAGGTATCAAGATTAATGAAAACTGACGCTCTATAAGATTTTTCTGCTGGAACGCTCTATAAGATTTTTCTGCTGGAGGCTTTTTTTCCTGTCGCTACCACAGTAGCGACAGGACCTTACATTTGATTTGCCCTAGCGAATTGCACGTGTTACGTGTAATCGCTGGGCGAAAAATGTGTGTGTGTTTGTGTGTAAACTTACCGTTATGTGTGATCGTGTTTTGTGTGTAAGCTGGCCCAGGCGGCCAGCTAGCCAACTTTTGTTGGTATTGCTATTCGTGCTAGTTTCGTGGGTTACTGTAGGCCCAGAAATGGCAAATTAAGTGTTTTTTACTTAATTTTGGTGTTTCTTATTTTCAAAGCACCCGACATTTTTTGTTTCAGAAACTATGGGATGGATTCAAGTAATTTTAAGTTTGTTTAGGTAGCTTATAAAACAGGTAAAAAAACAAGTAGCCTATAAAACAGGCAAAGTTCCACCCACAACTAATAAGTACGATATAAATTTTAAAAAACAACTAGTACTCCCCCCCCCCCCACTCAGAATTTGCTACCCACGTATGAGTTCCACCAAGTTCATAGCGGTACGAGCAAAAATAGTTAAAGGTCTATTTTCTGCATGCGGCTAGCCAATAAATGATGCCTAATTTAGGCTGTTTTTACCAGAATATAACCGTTAGGTCTAAACCTGTCAGAAAAGTGGCACACATTTCTGTGCTGTGAATGGCCAAAAAATTCCCAATATATGCCTTTAATTAAAATAACTAGCCCAAAAAAGTTTAAAAAAATTCCAAAAGATGTTTTGGGGCTGTATATATTCACCGATTTTTGCATGTTTATAGCTTATTACAAATTGTAAAATTCTATTATTCTTGCATTGAATGACATGACAAAAAGTTTACAGTTGGTGGTTACTGGTTGGTACTTCGTTACCAAAATAGCGAAGCTTTGTCCTAAAGGACCAAGTAAATTGTAAGACTAGATCTTCCTACAGGACAGTCTATTCATACTTACAGCCCTATGTCCCTTCAACCGACAAACTTACGAAATAATCACGCCACGATCTGAACTTCTACACTATTAGTGTCGATTATTTCGAAATTTCGTCAGCTGAACGGACATACGGCTATAGGCATGAATCGGCCCTAATGCCAGAAAACCATTCCGAATGTTAAAAATAAAAATATAGTGGGTAGCGACAGGTTTAACTTCCTTTGAAGCAAATTCTTCCAAGTGATTTAGCTTCTACCGAATATGATTTGCACTCAGAATTACTAATACTGGTGGAGACCGCAAGGCTGGTCGTGGTCATGGATAAGAACTCCATAAATTTTGCATGAAATTGCTGCTTGTTCTGTTACTGGTGACTATTGGCTATGCTAAAAACAGACAGTTGACAAGTTTATGTTGGCTTTAAAAAAATTAAGTGCCGCGTTTTATATTAGCAGAATATCCTCAGCACAGCAAGAACATCGCAACGGAAACTCTCCACATTAAATTTAACCTTACTCGCAAAACGTGCTTGTTTAGCTTGAGACCTGGTTCACATTTGTCTAGAAAAGTGTCTGTTTATCCAGAAAGCAAAAAGTTGCTCAACTGGTGAGCTAAAATAAATGGCTTTTGCTGACCAGCTACATTTCTGCAGTAGTACGCTTTACCTAATAAATAGGACAACGTGGTACGTATCTGGCTATTGGAAGTGCCGTGTGTGCACGTTAACCTTGACATTGACTCCATTGGAGGTGTCAAAGATAGCGCCCAACCCTAGAATAGCATTAAATACGCAGTAGCAAATCTTATTGACTTATTGCTTTGCAGTCAAAACTGGGCAACATGTTGGGTAAGATTCAATTGTCGGATATTAACAAGCTCGTCTGCTGGGTGAAAAGTTTACCTACTGATTGAGTACTGAACATGACTTTGGAGTGTCTATATTCCGCAGGAAATATTAAAAGCGGCCATAACCGCGCATTTAAGAAGGTTTTTTACAAAGTGTGAAAAATGAAAAAAATTAGCGTCATTTTTGGATCTTTGGATTTAGGCGAGTTTTTGTTTATGTTCAGTTCTGTTTGTAACTACAGTGGCCAGTGGGCATCTGGCAATGCAATTGAACGTCTCAAAAGTGTACACCTACATACTAATAAATTTTAGTTCACTAACTTTCATTGAATCTAGTTCACTAAGTTTATTAAACATTTCATGTTAGCTGCCCAACTGGCCAGTTGAACTAAGCACCGATCTTATTGAAACGGTGGTGGCTAACACTTTAGGTATGCTCCCACGGTAGTTAGTTGAACGTAGTAAAATACCCAAGTAGAATTTTTCTCCTCTGAATTTAGGTAAAGCTCTAATGGTTGCGCTCGTGTGTTTCACTTGACACTGTTTGCTGAGTCGCTGCAGAATATTTAAGTTTCACTAGACACTAGACACACGCATCCACAGCTGATGAACAGCCGGTTTAGCTCAGTTGGTAGAGCGTTCGATTCATAATCGGATGGTTAGTGGTACGAGCCACTCCGGCAGTTACTTTTTAAAAAGTCATCATACTGCTCTTGTGCACTGCAGGCACTACTGAATACGGTAGCTGATCGACCTACCTGCCCTTCCAGTGTTAATTTACACTGGAAATTCGACCTAACAAAAACAAGCACGTTTTGCGAGTAAGGATAAATTTATTTTAGATAGATCGTGCAGATATACTTGCAGTGCTGAGGATATTCTATCGAATAAAAAACGCGGCACTTTTTCGCATTTTTTGAAGCCAACATATTACGACTCGCGACAACGTGAGGCTGAGGCTGCCGTGTAAAAAGCAATCGCTGTGCACTGCAAGCCACAATATGATCCAGCAGAAAAATAGCTATCTTGATGCATGCGGCTTTTAGCTAACAAACGCATTATTATTATTATTATTATTACAAGTCTAGTGCGTCTAGTTTAGACTAGTTAGACTAATAGTATTTATCTTAGTTTAGTCTATTTCATGCTACATTATTTAAAGATGAACAAAAAATTTTTAAATTTTTTGTTTAAATTCAATTGTTTTGGGATTTGATCACCCATGGTGTGATCTGTACAATTAGCCCCTTTTAGGAAAAGTTTTCAGGGGCCATAACTTTTGATACGGTAATGGTACAATTATAATTTCAACGTCATTTGGAAGGAAATTGTTAGAGCTTTAAAATGATGGGCCATATGACCCTGTGACGTGACGTTTAGCGTACGTCAAAATTTAGAAAGTGAAATTTTGACTTATTTTCAGGACGTTGCGCCATCATGTGATATGTCATCTGAAAGCGCTAAAAATTTTCTTTCTAATGACGTAATTGTCATCTTTCTACGATGTTCCTAGCCTAAGCTGTGGCCATTTTTGTGGTGAACCTCCAGAAATAACTGACTACAAAAATGGCCTGTCGCGGAGGATTCTGCGGAGGAAAAATAACTCCATTTTACGCCCTTTTAAACTCAAAGGCACAGCTTAGCGGTTTAGTATGAAGCATTAACGCTTCTTTTAGACACTTTGATGAAACAGATTGGAAGTAAAGAGTTTTCTGTAATAACGTTTAAACGTTGCTTGTAGCAACAGACAAATAACTCCGATTTACGTTGCGTATAACTTTGGAACCAAGCCACTGCACGAGATTCGAAAGTTAAACGTCTTAATAACACACATGGTTCTAACTGATATTTTAATATGGAGATGATATCTTCATTATCATTATGAATAGGATAGTATAAGTATATTAATTACTAAGTCTGTCTGTAGGGTTTTCGACGTTCAATTTTTAATTCTTTCTGTTTGCCAATTCTTTCTGTGATTACAGGTGACTTTCAGTTTCACTTTCTTTCCTCGGTTAGTCTTTGGGATCACAATATTAAAAAATAAACAAAAATTCGACATAACAATCACTAATCAGGTTGCACAGAATGCAAGCATTATCGATAATCTATGATTATCAGCAGACTGCCTGCTGTGTACAAAAACAACCAGCCAGACAGACAGACTGGCGAATGATGAATTGTGAAGCACGGTCAACAGTGACGCTATTTACGTACTGCTCTTGATACACACGCACACACAAATAGTGTGTTTTAGTGACCTGCCAACAGTGTCACAGCTGAACTACGTGCAAACATATAGAGCGTTTGCACTATAGTATATACGCGGCGGCTTCTATACGCGGCGGCTGAGGCCGCCGCGTAAAAACAGCAAGTATGAGAAGTATAGCGTACTGATCTCACACCGAATTGGGTAGGCAGGAGCCGGGTAGGCAGGAGCCGCTATCTTTAACGTGTAAAATAATAACCTATTAATACTGTCATTAATACTACAATAATTAACCTCCAAATAATCCCCCGCAATCCCCCGACCTGCCTGCTAGCGAATTGGGTGGGCAGGAGCCTTGAATTCCGTAAATTTTTAATTTTAATAATGATTTTTAATTTTAATTTTTTTAATTTAATTTTTTTAATTTTAATAATTTTTCAATTTTTAATGTTAATAATTTTACATGTTTAATTTTCTACTATTTTACAATTTTTATTTTTGTTTTTTTTGAGAATTACGTAATGTGTGGTTAAAACACGTGTATGCCCGCAGGCGTTTAAGGGGGCGCTCCGGGAATCGGGGGTTACATCGAAAATTGACAAAAAAGTTGGTAAATGTCAAACTTTACTATACATATATGTAGTATGGCACAAAGGAACACCGAGGCAAAATTTCAAATCACGTGATCATGTCACGTGACTCCCAGAGCACCAAACGTGAGTGAATTTTCGGCAAACGATAACTCTGCTTATACTTTGCGTATAGTCACACTTTATATACCAAAATGTAGCTTATGTGCTTCTCTAGTTGAACATTATTTTGGTTTTTAACATTTATGTCGGATTTGGATACAAAATGTCATTATGTGTTTTCGAAGTCGAACTCTGAGCAATAAAATTCATATAAAAAAATTTCTAAGCTTTATTTTAAAAAACTAAAAAATTGTTCAACAGCGCAAAGCCTAAGACTATATTTGTGCAAAATTTTGTAGAAACATATCTTACCAGCATTTTATAATCGAATGCCAAAAATTTGTATTTGTATTCACACAGCTTATATTTGAGTCTGCTGCTTCTGAAAATGGTTTCTTGTGCGATTTTTTTGCACAGAACGCAATAAAATTGTTTTAATTTTTCATTACGACTAATAAAATTTACGTATCGTCTGTTTGAAAAACCTCAAAAAGCGTTGATGCACTGGCTTACTTGCTGAATTTGTGTAAAAGTCGAATAAAATCAGTAAATTGTCCAATTTTTTCAACTTTTTTGCAATAGAGATATGCGCGTCAAAACATCAGAAATAGTATTTTGGGCAACTTTTCTTCAAGAATGACAGGTCATTTTGGCTGTTTTTAAAAAATACGGCCCAAATCCTTGATTCCCGGACCGCCCCCTTAAACAGATGCCAACTAGTGGCTGAAAACTAGTTAGGCGGCATACTGTAGTATACTACGTATTTTCGGTAAGTTAGCTGTAGTTCAGCGATTACTTGCTCGATCAACCCGATCAATAAGTCATTTTATAGCTCATTATTGAGGCTACACGGTAATATAAAAAAAACTAAGCAGAATTATTACTTGGTGGTTAGCTATAGCTATGTTTAGTTACCTTATGGTGGTTTATGGCTAAAAACATACCGCACATTTTACGGGCGTGGAAGATTACTCAGCAATTATAGGACCGATCAACCTGATCAATATGTCATTGTGTAGCCTATCACCCGTACTACAAGTTGATATAATAAGCTTGGCTAATTTCTTAGTTTTTTTGGCAGGTATGGCAGGTTTAGTATACCTTATTGGAAGTTTTTGGTTAAAATCATACCGCACGGGCACGGACAATTAGTTAGCGGTTACAGGACCGATTGACTCGAGCAATAGATCATCGTATAGCATAACATAAGTACTATAAGCTAATATAACAACCCAAGCTGAATATCTACTCTAAGGGCAGATTTAGTAAAATATAAGGTGGTTTTTGTAGTAACAACATTGTGTAAAATGATTAATGGCTAATAGTAGGTAAATTTACAGAAGCCTAGGATGACTCGGCGTCGTGGCTGATTAATTGCTAATAGTAGGTAAATCGACACATTCCTAAGATGACTCATAGCGTTTGTCGGGCGTGACGGCGTAGGTAATGTACTATTTATGTGGTAATCATAGACTTGTTACATTGTTTTGTGATTTTGTCCGATCGTGAGTGGGTTTTTGTAAGTATTTTTTGAAAAGTTTCAGTTGCTGGTTGGAATTTAGTAAGACCATTGATTGTTTTGAGTTAACTTTCACAGTAATATGTGTCAATTATATGCTTATTTTAGTAAAATTTATGGTTATTTAGTTTAACAATTCTTAATTTTGGTAGATTATACAGCCGTTGTGTTAATCATAGGCTCACTTTAGCATTTTTTGTGGTTTAACGGATCGTGAGTGTGTTTTGTTAGTATTTTTTGAAAAGTTGAGCTGTTGCTTGGAGTGTAATGATGTGTTGTTCACTGCACACCCACATAAACAATTGGTACTAATAAAAACAATCTTTACTAAAGACTACTAATCATAATAAAACACCGAGAAAATACACGCCAACTAAGGAACAAATAAGTACATACAAAGTTTAAAAACCACTCATGACACCTAAAATTCACAAACAAATGGTAGAATAAGCCTATCATTAACACATATGACAGTAAATATCACTGGAAAAAATAACCAATGTCTGACTAAATTACAACATAAAGCTACAAAATATAAAAAAATACTTACAACATGCCATAAAAATCAACATCATCAACACTTACGACAGTAAAAAGAAACCAGAAACGAAACAGTTTGAATAAATACAAAATTTAAACTACCATGAAAGGTGTACTTTGGCTAAAATTCAGTGAACGCGACATCAACCACACTCTGACCATGACCATAAAACTTCCTTGCGACCAGACAAATGTACAGAAAGTAACATAAGTCAATGTTTAACACATAAGACATTAAAAATTCCAAACATGAACCTTTTTCTAACTAAATACAACTAAAGCAGACAAGTCCATCATTCAAACACATGAAATGAGCTGTAAATTAGCTTATGATTTGTATATAAAGACAAAAGGTAGCTATTTGAACCACACGAAAATCACAAAATAGCTATGATAAATATAAAACCATAAAAATCGCCCAGTAATGGATCATCAGTTGACTAAATTCCGACCAATTGCTGAAAAGTTTCGGAAAATACTCTCATTTAAACTAATACTAACTTAAAAAATCATTGAATAGTTTCATGCACAATTTCCCACACGCTGACGTAAAAAAGGCATGCTAACCATTAAAAAATAGCTAAATTATACCTATGAGAAACACATTAGACTATAAAATTTCCAAAACTTACAATTTGTTAACTGAATAATCACAAATAAAGCTTGAATAATCTCTTCATTAACACATGCGCAGCGAGACTTTACCAAAAACTAACGAAGAAATTTCAATCAATAGCTAAAAATTTGTAATAAAACTTACAAAACCTACTCATGATTAGACAAAATAGCTGACATAAGTATATGGTTAACACATTAAACTATAATTTACCAAACATTAACAGTTTTCTAACTTAATAATGACAACTAATGAAATCAGCTTTATCATTAACAAATAGACAGTAATAGTTTGCCAAAGACGAACAAAAGTCTGACTAATTTCAATCAAAAGCTAGAAATATCTAAGAACAACTTACAAAATTATACATACTAACACATACAAAAATATACATACTAACACATAGTACAGTAAGATTAGCTAGAATTACTTACCAAAATTCCAATCAATAGAATAAAATGTTCTAAATGACGCTGTAGTAAAAAGACTTTAAAATCTCGATATCAATGGTCTTACTAAACTCCAAGCAACAACTAAACTTTTCAAAAAATACTTACAAATACACACTCACGATCCGTAAATCACAAAAAATAATGCAAAAGTGAGCCTATGATTAACACAACGGCTATATAGTCTACCAAAATTAAGCATTGTCAAACTAAATAACCATAAATGTTGCTACA
Organism: Trissonchulus sp. WLG1_4; assembly: GCA_030248245.1. Classification (NCBI taxonomy): domain Eukaryota; kingdom Metazoa; phylum Nematoda; class Enoplea; order Enoplida; family Ironidae; genus Trissonchulus; species Trissonchulus sp. WLG1_4. Next base: position 46,491 of record JASANF010002464.1, on the reverse strand, counting down.
ATAAGCCTATAATTGACACATATTACTGTGAAAGTTAACTCAAAACAATCAATGGTCTTACTAAATTCCAATCAGCAACAAAAACTTTTCAAAAAATACTTATAAAAACCCACTCACGATCGGACAAAATCACAAAACAATGTAACAAGTCTATGATTACCACATATATATAGTACATTACCTACGCCGTCACGCCCGACAGACCCTATGAGTCATCTTAGGAATGTGTCGATTTACCTACTATTAGGAATTAATCAGCCACGACGCCGAGTCATCCTAGGCTTCTGTAAATTTACCTACTATTAGCCATTGATCATTTTACACAATGTTGTTACTACCAAAAACCACCTTATATTTTACTAAATCTGCCCTTAGCGTAGATGTTCAGCTTGGGTTGTTATATTAGCTTATAGTACTTATGTTATGCTATACGATGATTTATTGCTCGAGCCAATCGGTCCTGTAACCACTAACTAATTGTCCGTGCCCTTGCGGTATGATTTTAACCAAAAACTTCCAATAAAGTATACTAAACCTGCCATACCTGCCAAAAAACTAAGAAATTAGCCAAGCTTATTATATCAACTTGTAGCACGGGTGCTAGGCTACACAATGACATATTGATCAGGTTGATCGGTTCTATAATTGCTGAGTAATATTCCATGCCCGTAAAATGTGCGGTATGTTTTTAGCCATAAACCACCATAAGGAAACTAAACATAGCTATAGCTAAAAACCAGGTAATAATTCAGCTTAGTTTTTTATATTACCGTGTAGCCCCAATAATGAGCTATAAAATGACTTATTGATCGGGTTGATCGAGCAAGTAATCGCTGAACTACAGCTAATTTACCGAAAATACTTAGTATACTACAGTATGCCGCCTAACTAGTTTTCAGCCACTAGTTGGCATCTGTTTAAACGCCTGCGGGCATACACGTACATACACATACATACATGTATAGTAAAGTTTGACATTTACCAACTTTTTTGCCAATTTTCGATGTAACCCCCGATTCCCGGAGCGCCCCCTTAAACGCCTGCGGGCATACACGTGTTTTAACCACACATTACGTAATTCACAAAAAAACAAAAATAAAAATTGTAAAATAGTAAAAAATTAAACATGTAAAATTATTAACATTAAAAATTGAAAAATTATTAAAATTTGAAAATTTAAATTAAAAAAATTAAAATTAAAAATCATTATTAAAATTAAAAATTTACGGAATTTAAGACTCCTGCCCACCCAAATCGCTAGCAAGCAGGTCGGGGGATTGCGAGGGATTATTTGGAGTTACACGTTAAAGATAGCGGCTCCTGCCTACCCGGCTCCTGCCTACCCGGCTCCTGCCTACCCAATTCGGTGTGAGATCAGTACGCTATACTACTAGTATGCCCGTGGAATTTAGTCAAATATGTAAATTAACTTTACTACTAAGTTTCGAACGTATGTACAGTACCGATCAGAATTAACTACCTATGATGCTGGAGTCAGCATCACTGATCGAGCCATAGCGTCACTGACTGCAGTCATTGCACTGACGTCACAGGTAAAATAAATTGGACAATTTTATTTGGCATATTGAATTTCATTAAGTGACTCCGGAGTCAGAGTCAGTGACTCCGGAATCGCGCTCACATTAGTCATCATTCACTTTATGCACGTTGTATCAGTATATACTTACGTATACTCTACGTTAAGTATCCAGTTCAGCTGTTGACTAATGTGAGCGTGATTCCGGAGTCACGGACTCTGACCGCGGAGTCACTTAATAAAATTCAATAGAAATTTATTGGACCTGTGACGTCAATGCAATGACTGAAGTCAGTGACGCTATGGCTCGATCAGTGATGCTGACTGCAGCATCATAGGTATTTAATTCTAATCGGTACTGTATATGATTACAGACAATAATACGCAGGTCACAAGAACAGACCTGCATAGCAGACACATTTACCACGAACACTCATGCTCACGTATACCCGCAGAAACTCAAGTATCAAAACATACACACACGCGCACACATTCCTACCAAACTATACTATACGTACCCATTTTAAAAAAGCTTGCTGCGCTATGGCGCAGCAGAAAAAATGGAGCCAACAAGCACGTTTTGTGAGCAGAGTTAATTTAATTTTGATACACTTCTTTGCGACGTGCTTGCACTGCTGAGGATATTCTTTGAATATATAACGCGGCACCAAATTATTATTATTTTTGTTCTTTATTTTTATTTCATTATTTTTGTTCTACGAAACTGGTCCGTTTCCGCTTAGTCGTAAGTTTTTCTTCCTATAACGTCCAAAGTTGATGGTACGTAATGTCAGAATCCAGAAAAATCGTAATTCAGAACAAGGATTAGTAAGTAGCAAACAATAGCAACGATGTTTTATCAAATGTAGGTTTACGAAACAGTTTTAACAATAAAGCTTCTGTGAAAAACGCTTAATTTTGTAAAGTTGAGACGTATGAATTTTAGCCTCCCCTGCAAGAACATTATTAGAAGACAAATCGACTCATATTTCATCTCAATTACTAATTTGTATATCACATTGATAATATGCAAATTAGCTGTTCCTTAATTTCTTGCCATTCTTCAACCTTCAACGTGTGTATGTGTGTCTGTGTCAGAATTAGAAGAAACAGGTAGCACTACAGTACAAATCAAAATCAAGTGGGTATGAAGCCAGCATCAGCTTCGTTTGATGCCACTTTGGCTTCATGAAGCTGATGCTGACTCCGGCTTCACTGTTAGCGTTTTTCAGTTTTTTGCATTCATGTTTGACAGATGATTGATTGAATGCTGGTTTTTACGTATCTATTACCTATGTAGCTATCCTTCTTTTTTGTATAATTTTTCTACTGTGTGTAAGCTGGACCGATATTTCAACGAAGGTTACAAGGTTTACGCAGTATCATGCTGAATTTCTGATAACGCTTATTAGTTGAATGCACTATTCGCTTTTAAAAACAAGCAATGGCTGTAGTTAAATATAACTTAACAGACTTACTTACAGAGTACATTTGGAACGAACACGTACTAAACACAGTCGAAACAATCTTGCAATTATACAATTAAAAATTCAGCGATTTAATTTCACAGGAATTATGCAACGAATTCGAGGCAATAACTGTACTATTATAATTACTAATAGCAATTACATTACTAGTTTACGTGCCTAAAACGCACTTTCAAAAATTTTAAATTTATTCTATTCCTATTTAATTGTCGGACCGCCATGATTTTCAATCACCAATGGAGCAACGGAGTAAATGTGCCGGATATATTGGCGGCACTGAGCGACTGTAACGTGTTCTTTCCAAAATTTGAAGATTCCATCCTTTAAATCCTGTAAATTAGAAGGTCTGATCTCAGTCCGAAGAAAATTTTTCATTTGGTGCCAAACATTTTCTATGCAATTGAGATCCGGGCTCTCAGGGGGCCACTCAATGGCGGAAATTCCAACTCTTTTAAAATAGGCAGAAGTGTATCGGCTAGTATGAACAGGAGCATTATCCATGGCAATAACTGACGCCGGATTCACTGTTTTAAATGGCAAATAAAAATCGTCCAGAATTTCGCAAAATATTTGACTGTTAAACCTAGTCTTTCCATTCAGGACTGTTATAGCAAAGCATTGGTTGCCTAAAATTTATAGAGGTAGAGTGTCGTGGTCATCCCACGTCTTGTCGTAGTTTGGCCACAGATGCCAATCGGTTTTGGGCTCATGTAAAGTTTGCTAATTTATGTGGTTCGGATGTAACTATTTTTTTGGCTCCTTAGTCAGCTCAGATTAGTCAGGATTTGAGTCTCACCCATAAGAAGCGAATCGTATGGAATACCAATAGGCTATAATTGCCTTTTTGTTAATACAATCGAATCTATTTAATATTAATAATGTAAATAATACGTTAGAGTATCCTGAGCCGCTGGAAAAAGCCAGTTTTATGATAAAACAACGCCACGGTTTTACTGTCAGGCTCAATACGAACTGCTTAGTCAGCTTAGCACCGAGCTGGACTGTTCTCACCAGACAAATAACTATGAACTCTGAATAAATCGGTGAAATAAAAAACAACTTATGCAAAACTAAATCATCATTCAATATTGACAGCTTATTTACACTTTGTTCCTTCTATAGAAGGAACTATTGTTTTGAAATTAATGGCTCACAGCGTTTAACGCTGCTGAGCAGGCTGCATAGCCAGTATGTTTTGCGTGTCTTTTCAGCTTGGGAGCTGCCTGCTGATTTTTGTCTGCGTATATGGATGAAAATCAATAATCGATGTACAGTGTTGTAGTGATGTACCTATTTCTTCAAAATCGGCACCGTAATGTTTCACCGGCAATATATAAGAGCCATTAAAAAACACTGTTTATCGCTTCTTAGAGCTGATTTGCTCAGCTCAGATCAAAGTGTAACTATTGAGCCAAATGGCTTGATGCAGCGGGATGCTCAACATCCTGTAGCATTTTTTGTACGTAGTTGCGTACCTAGTTAGATTAGATAAGAATAAGCTGGGTACGAAGTAGAGTACGACGCAGTGTATGTAGCCTACAGTAGGCAAGTAAAAATAGAACCAATTCATTTAAACCTGAAAGGCAGACACCGGGGAAGGAACCTAGCCCCTTTTGGGGCATACTAGTTATACTTCAACCGTATTTCCTATATACTTGTTCTTTGGTGTTTCTGACCGCTAAAAACTGTCTAGATGATCGTGAAAAACATTATATTACTATTTAGTCTATGTCAGCATCTCTTGGAAAGAACCTTTCTCCTTTTAGGGGCAACATGTTCAAGTAAGCGTGACTACTCTCAGTCTTAAACTCATTTCCTAGCCAGCAATGACAGCATTAATGGTTACAAAAGTTCAGAAAAAATAATGTGGCGTTAGTTTAGCTTTTGCGGCATCTAGCGACACTCCTGGTTTGTGTTAATCTGCTATTCGCATACTTATGTGTGACCTTTTCTTTCTATTCTATCCGTTCTGGATCTAAAATTGCGTGCTAAGTGCACGCCAAAAATCGCGTCTCAGCTGCAGCTGCAGTTTTAGTCAGCCATATACGCCTGACAGTGACAGCGCAATTACATCCACAATCGCAGCACGGCAGGTTGATGTTGCCTTGTCAACGTCATCTGATGTCAGTATTCACCTGATTCCGACGGGCTGATAAACAATCTATGAAACCATGTTGCAACAGGTTTCTTTACAACATTGTTAGTCACAATGCAAGGCCCGCTACGTAACGTAATTTTCAGTTTACATACAACACTTCGTAGGTCGTATTTCTATCGCATACACTTCACATCAGCTGCTGCTCACTGTATTGTACGTATTTATATGCATGTAGTGTAGGCAAACACTGAAGCCATTGATCACCATGCTGCATGAGCACACACACCCACACATATGTATAATGCATTTATCTGACCTACCCTGTATCACAGTGTAAATTAACACTGTGAGAGCAGATACATGGTGATCGTCGTTTTGTAATGTAGTATATACGCGGCGGCTGAGGCGGCCGCGTAAAAAATAGGATTCAGAGATTCTGAATATAGTATACTAGACTGGATAAGAACAAGCAACAGCTTGCTGCAAAAGAAAAATAGTAAAAATCTTACAGTAGTTTGTCATAATTGACAAAAAACCTGTTGCGAGCTCATTTTCTATTCCAACTTAGATTCCAACTCTCACCAAACTGCAGAATTCTTTGCAAAACATCCTTAGGCACTGTGACACATACAAACAAAAAAACCAAGCCATTTCTTAGAGCAAAAAGCTTGATTTAATTCATATCCGAATCAAACGGGATAGTACCACAAAAATTGTCACCAAGTTTTTTTCCTAGGGCCAATTCCTAAAATGGATTAAACGGATTAGATTCATGTTTGTTTTGCCAATAGCTAGGTCATGACATACATAGTTTATTGATTTATACGAAATTTGCAATAGTAATTATTTGTAGCAGATCCCGCGTGTGCACAATTTTACCTCAACATTAAGATAAGTTATTAGGCAGTCAAATTTTTATCTAATCCGTTTATGTCAATCCGTACATAGGAAACCATACTCAAACTTTTGTATTGCGTAAAACAAATTTTTGCAAACTACAATTTATTTGCATTTCAGTATTGTTTCACAATGACGCAATTATTTCCATAAACCATATTCGGTATCTGTATTATATAGACAAATCAGGGAACGTGGTGGTATGCATATGCATCCATTTTTGTACCGAAAAAAACTTTGGCAAGAAATCGAAGCAGTTCCACAAAAAAGAAGCCATTTTGCTTAAGGTGGCGCTCCGAATAACTAACTGACTTTGGGCAGTAAAAGTTTTCAGTCACGTTTTCTGGTCTTTGTTCTTGAAGAAAGGTTGTTCAGCAGTGAATTAGCTTTCGCTTGATATACATAACATGTAGTTTTGTTGAAATTAATTTTTTGACCTGAATTTTGATATGGCAAAATCTTCAAATCGATTTTCCGAAAACTTGTATATGGCTTTTGTTACTTTTGATAACGGTCTTCCGCAGATAATAGGTGACAGCAACTTTTTAAAAAGTCGTTTGTGTAGGCAAACATATGTAAAAAAATTTTCAAATTACGTTGAGCGATATTGACAAAAATGCACTATTTTTCAAGCTAATTTTTCGTTAGCTACTTTTTGGCTTCTCCAACTTTTCTCAATGGTTATTTGCATTAAAAAATACGCTCTATTTTTTGACACTGTCGTTTGTGTGGGCAAACCTCAGATTTTTCTGATCGGCAATAGCCTTTTTTGAATCGTGATAGCTCTCCTCCATGTCGTTTTTTCATTGTGAAATTTAACTTAAAGTTAGAAAATAAGTAGATTCAGGTGTACCTTCTTTGAAAATGTTGATTTCTGTTTTTGGTAAAATTCTGCAGCGATTTCAAGCTGACCAATTTTAGAAAAACTAGTGTATTTTGAGCCAAAACAATTGGATTAAAATTATAAGAAAAGATACACCTCGGCAACAAAATTACCTACAGTTTAAGCTATAGATCGTAAAATTTGAACAAAGTTTCGCTCAGTTATGCCGTTTGAAAAATTATGCGCATTTAGCGAAAACAGAAATTTTCAATCGGTGATAAAAAATCAGAACAAGGCAGCAGGCACGTGAAACTTACTCAGAAACAGAGCTCTGTAACAGGCTTCAATATATTTAAACGAAATTCATTCTAGCTAGAACCTACGTCGACTTATAAGATAATAAAGTTATGGAAGTTATTCGGAGCGCCACCTTAAGGTGGCGCTCAGGGGAACCGACTTTGGCGTTTAATTTTTTTCAGCGACATTTTTGACCACAATGTCTTGAAGGAAAGTTGTTCAAAATGAAAATAGCTTTCATTTGATGTGCATATTGTGATAAAAATTTTTTTAATTTTTTGGACAAATTTGTAGCCGTAGCAAAAAAATTTTTGTTTCCATATAAAATGATTACTCATAGCATTGAAATATGCGGTTTCTTAGCTTTAAATTGATGTATTAAACTTAAGAATACGTTGAAGTTTTGCTGAGTTATTTAGCCGTGAAAGTAGCAAATCCAAAATGAAAAACCTACAAAGCTGACAAATCTTTGAAAATGTCAAATTTTTGATTTGATTTCTTAAAAAATTGAGTATGGCTTTTTGTAACTTTTTCAACGGAAATATGCAGTCCTAGGAAAGGTCTAATTTTTGAAAAAGTGAAACGTGTGGGCAAACCTTACATTTTTGCGTAGCGAAATTGACTGATTTTTTTGGACCTGGGTCCCAGCTGCCGTTTGCGATTGAGTTGAAAATTTGCACAATGAAAGAAAGAATAAAAATGCAGACGTGAAAGTTGACTTTCAAATTTTGGCCCGCAGCACTTTTTGTAGTCGCTCAAACACGAGTGATTTTTGAAAAATCGAGTTTTTGCAAAATCAAAAATAAAAATGAAAAATCGAAGATCAATCACGTTTAGATTTTTGAGAGATCTTTCTATTGATACCAAGATCATCAAAATCGGTTGCAGTTTCGCTGAACTAGGTCAAAAACAAAATTAGTGTGAATAGGAAATTCGACATGGTCATAAAATTTGACACATTCAAATTAAAGTGCTGAACTGTTTTGTAAATTGGTTTTTTTGATATCTCTTTGATATACAATTAAAGTGGTATTGCTATTTATTGCATGAGCTGAGCGCCAAACATGAGTTTTGTTGCTGATCGCTACCTTAAAGCAAAGAGCTAGATTTGATTCATACCTAAATCAATTGGGTTTGAAAAACAAAAGTTGTCACAAAGTGTTCATCCACAAACAATTTGTAAATTTCACCTGATAAACTAATGTTTTGATCACATATGTTTTTGTAAAAAAAGTTGTTACGCTTAAGCCACTATAGCGCCGCTTTGATTTTAACAAAGCCCACTAAACCTTTAGTCGTTACACAAATAGTCAAAATTGAGCTGCTCGCCGTAAATTCTTTCAACTGACTGATTGTTTGATCTATAGGATGAGGAACATGTATCTCTATGTATCGCTAAACTCTGCATATTGCCCACCATTTGGTAATACAAGCATTGTAGCATCTGAACTGAACCAAACTATGTATCATCGTTCGAATTAGCTTACACTGTAAACATACGCCTGTTTTGATGTCTTAGGATTATTTCGGCATTTCAGAAAGTAAATGCTGGCGTTCCTGAAAAACATTAAAGTAAAGTAATTTTTAAATTTTTTAAAAAAGTGTAATTTGCAAGTTCTGAGGTCAAGAGGAGTCTCACTCTCATAGAAGATTCCTTCTGAAACGATGGGCAACTTTTATCCCAGATTTAAAAAGTGTGCCCAAAAGTATAAATACAATAGACAGGAAACAAACTACCAAATATTTACTTCGCCCTCGATTTGCTGTCACAACCGAGCCGATATGATAATCCGCGCTCGGACCAATGACGCAGGACAAACAAGTGGCGCTCGTTGGCTAAGACTGACGCCACCAACTTGTTTAGCTTAGTTATGTATGTATGGTTTTAGTTCATTTAGAAAATTTGCAATAATATTAATTCATACAGGAGACGAACATACTTTGCTTAGAAAGTATATACCACTTCTGCTCAGCAAGTAACACCTAATATCCCTATCCGATGGTGCCTGCAATAATAGGGCGCAGCAGTCGGTCTATTGCTCAGTCAAAATTCTCTAGTTTCCAGACGTTTAACAGGTCATTTTTCAGCTTCAGTTTTAATTCATAGTTGAAAAAGAAATGATATTGCCAATTGACCTATTATGCTACCAGCGTCTCTCAGGGCATTTTTCTTATCTAGTTTTCATAATTTTTCGGCTTAAAAAATTAAGAGTACTGATATGTACGCATTCATTATATTTGTTAGCTTTGATAAGACCTTCAGCCATAGATTAGCGTGTGTGGGGGTTTGGGGGGGGGTTCACCCCCCCCAGATGGCAACTTCACCCCCCCCCAGACAGGTGCCTCACCCCCCCGTAGAATGTGTTGAAGGTGCTCACGACGGCGAAATCGCTGGCTCAGCAGGCAAAAATGGCGGCTCACAAAGTAAGCTGCCCACGTATGCCTTCAGACCCCTTCATGAGTTGAACTGAGGGTCACACCCCCCTCCCGGCCGCAGCTCAAGGTGCATCCCACCGGCAGTAGATTAAAGTGCAGCTTCCCCCAATGGCCGCAGCTCAAGGTGCAGCCCCCCCATCGGCCGCAGCTCAAAGTGCAGGCACCCCCGGCCGCAGCTCAAGGTGCACCCCACTGGCAGTAGCTTAAGGTGTAGCCCCACCCAGCCGCAGCACCCACCCCTCCCCCCCGCCGCAGCTCAAGGTGCCGCCCCCCCTTGACCGCAGCTCAAGGTGCTGCCCCCCCCCCCCATCGGCCGCAGCTCCAAGTGCAGGCACCCCCGGCCGCAGCTCAAGGTGCACCCCACTGGCAGTAGCTTAAGGTGTAGCCCCACCCAACCCTCCCCCCGCCGCATCTCAAGGTGCAGCCCCCCCCCCGGCTGCAGCTCATCAAAGTGTGACTGTAGCCGTTCTCGGCCGCATCTCGAGGTAAAGCCCCCCCTCCAACGGTCGCAGCTCAAAGTGCAGCCCCCCTCCGGCTGCAGCTCTAGTTGCAGTCCCCCCACCGAACGGCCGCAGCTCAAAGTGCAGCCCCCCCTCCGGTTGCAGCTCAAGGTGCAGTCACCCCCCCAATGGCCTCAGCTCAAGGTGCAGCCCCCCCCCTCGGCCGCAGCTCAACGTCCAGCCCCCACCCACCCCCGGCCGCAGCTCAAGGTACAGTTCGTTCGAAGGTGAGTTCGTTCGTTCGCTCAAGCTACGCTCGACAAAAACAAAACTACCCCGCAAGGTATCACACTGACGAAGCAACAAACTTTCAATAACAAATAATTTGAGCGTGCCACTAAAATAAAATGAATTAAAATAAATAACGTTTGCTGTTATTATTTAATTATTTTTTACTTCTTAATTGCCATAAATTTTTCAAACAACTTTTTTGACACTTGCCAAAGCTTTTCATTAAAGTTAGCCATGATTACTATTTTCACGAAATGAGTTAAAAATGGGTTTTTTGAGTCTTCTCATCGAAACAATTACCAATCAATATGAAAATAGGAGAAAAGTTATGGCATAACAAACCACGTCGATCGAGCTAAAGATTGCGAAAAATGGCTCAGTAGAACCTGAGAAAAGTTGGCTGAAAAAAAATAAAAGAGACGCGGAGTTTTTTCAAAATTTTCAGGATTTCTCACTTTTCTCAAACTCAATCATTTAACTTACTTTTTTCACACATTATGTAACTTTCCTTTATATGGTGTAAAACTGTGACATAGTAGTGAGTAGTGAGTACTTAAATGTGAACAATGTGTGATACTTTGTAAACAATTTGAGATAAAAAATGCAAGTCTGATTACTATTCTTTAGTCGAATATAGTTCGCAAAGTCTACCAACAGCAAACCCAAATACGTATGTATGTACAGCAGACAATAAAGGCAGTCAACCACACATACCAACACAGCAGCAGCACAGACACATTTGGTGCACACACTCACGTTCACATACACCCGCACAATCACATGAGTCAAAACGTATACAAACGCACACACAAAACCTTCCAAAATACACGTTATCAACCAACAGACTCATTCTAAAGAAGCCTGCTGCGCTGTGGCGCAGCAGGAAAAAGGTATTTACGATTTCAGTTGCTTATCACTGGGCAAAAACCATGCCAATTCGTGGGGCTACTTAATTATTTCTCAATAGTTTTTACGGAATACATTGGCTTTGCTACCGTAATACCAAGTAGGCGGAGCTTAGCAGTGATTGGATTTAGCAGTTCAAACAGCCAATCAAATTTGACACCGTTTATTTCGGACGCAATGTCACTTCAGAACACGAATCGACGCACTAACACATCAAGAGTACATAATAGCTGGTGACCGGTGCATGACTTAACCTTTCCGGTAACTGTTTTTCAACTGTACTCACATTACATAGGCTAGGATTCACAAAGCACGTTTAACTTCAGACTCGGCCTAAAACATTCTTTCCGAATGAAACAGAACATCGTAATGAAACATTTTATGGGTGGGATTCACAAAGCGCGTTTAACTTACACCCAGTCTAAGTCTTAGACTGCGTTTAAACGCAGTCTAGCTAAACGAACGTTTAGACCCAGTCTAAGTCTGCATATGATTAGCGTGTCAATTTTGTTCTATTTTCGTGTTCTAAATTTGATTATGTTCTATTCCTGATTCACGAGCTCAGTCTAAGTTAAACGTTCGTTTAACTTAAACGTTCGCCAGTGTTAAATTTAGACTAGCCTTTTGGCTAGTCTAAGGTTAGTCTAAGTATTTTTTAATTATTTTACTAAGTATTTTTGGACTTTTTTTGACTTTTATAGTTTTACTTTGTTCTTATTCAACTAATAGGCTAATAATATCGTGTATTATCATGTCTGTTTTACTTTTTTGATGTTAATATACTTTTATATGATAGTTATGATGTTATGTGACTGATCTAGTTTTATATTGGGAAAATTTTATTTACCATACTGTTTACTTATTCATTGTTCCTGATAACAGTTCATAAAGCTCTAAAGTTAGTAAAGTCAACGACCTGATTAAATTAAATAGCTAAAAATGATTAAAAAATTAAATTACTGAAGTAATATTTACCTTACTATACTATATAAACTTACTTGCTAAAAAATAATTACGATAATAACTCAGGATCGGCTCAACCTAGAAACGTCAATTTTACGTTATCAGATAGCCGCCAGCGTGGCCAAAAATTTTTCTATTCAAAGTCAGTTCGTAAAATAAACCGTTTAACCGCTAAACCGGTTTGAAAAAAATAAAAAATTTCCATACTGACATTTTTGGGCTCGAACATCTACTACGATGAATGTAAGATGATACTATAGTGTCATGTAATTCGCAAATATTCAAACCGTCATAACTTGCCTCAACGTTAACGTAAAGACATAAAATTGGCGCTTTTCGACTCAGAACAGCAGGCGCTTTTGAATGATACCTTACTTGACGTATGCCATTCACGTTTAAACATTCAAATTTCCAATTCTAAATTATGACGCAAGCTTAATGTCAAGTTAAAGGCCATGTCACCCATCATTTGAAAGCTCTAACAATTTCCTCTCAAATGACGTTAAAATTATTACTCTCCCACTATCGCATCAAAAGTTATGGCCCCCAAAAGATTTCATAAAAGGGGCTGATTGTACTACAGATCACATCATGGGTGATCATTGAGCAAACCCCAAAACAATTGAATTTAGGCAAAAATTTAAAATTTTTCTGCTTATTTTTTTAATTAATGTAACATAAATAGACTTAACTTAGATATATACGACATGGTCGAACTAGTCTAAACTAGACGGACTGGACTTGTTACAATATATTTACAATATATTTACAATATATTTACAATTCACGTTTAAACGTTCAAATTTCCAATTCTAAATTATGACGCAAGCTTAATGTCAAGTTAAAGGCCATGTCACCCATCATTTGAAAGCTCTAACAATTTCCTCTCAAATGACGTCAAAATTATTATTCTCCCACTCCCGTATGAAAAATTATGGCCCCCAAAAGATTTCATAAAAGGGGCTGATTGTACTACAGATCACATCATGGGTGATCATTGAGCAAACCCCAAAACAATTGAATTTAGGCAAAAATTTAAAATTTTTCTGCTTATTTTTTTAATTAATGTAACATAAATAGACTTAACTTAGATATATACGACATGGTCGAACTAGTCTAAACTAGACGGACTGGACTTGTTACAATATATTTACAATATATTTACAATATATTTACAATTCACGTTTAAACGTTCAAATTTCCAATTCTAAATTATGACGCAAGCTTAATGTCAAGTTAAAGGCCATGTCACCCATCATTTGAAAGCTCTAACAATTTCCTCTCAAATGACGTCAAAATTATTATTCTCCCACTCCCGTATGAAAAATTATGGCCCCTGAAAAATTTCCTAAAAGGGACTGATTGTACTGCAGATCACACCATGGGTGATCAATTCCCAAAACAATTTAATTTAGGCAAAAATTTAATTTTTTGCTCATTTTTCAAATAATGTAACATAAATAGACTTAACTTAGATATATACATGGTCGAACTAGTCTAAACTAGACGCAGTAGACTTGTTACAATATATTTACAATATATTTATTTACAATATATTTACAATATATTTACAATATATTTACAATATATTTACAATATATTTACAATATATTTATTACCTTACTATACTATATAAACTTTCTTGCTAAAAAATAATTACGATAATAACTCAGGATCGGCTCAACGCAGAAACGTCATTTTTACGTTATCATATAGCCGACAGCGTGGCCAAAAATTGTTCTATACAAAGTCAGTTCGTAAAGGAAACCGTTTAACCGCTAAACCGGTTTGAAAAAATAAAAAAATTTCATACTGACATTTTCGGGGTCGAACATCTACTACGACGAATGTAAGATGATACTATAGTGTCATTTAATTCTCAAATATTCATACCGTCATAACTTGCCTGAACGTTAACGTAAAAACATAAAATTTACGCCTTTCAACTCAGAACAGTAGGCGCTTTTGAATGATACCTTACTTGACGTATACTATTCACGTTTAAACGTTTAAATTTCCAATTCTAAATTATGACGCAAGCTTAACGTCAAGTTAAACGCCATGTCACCCATCATTTGAAAGCTCTAACAATTTCCTCTCAAATGATGTACTATAGTGTCATTTAATTCTCAAATATTCATACCGTCATAACTTGCCTGAACGTTAACGTAAAAACATAAAATTTACGCCTTTCAACTCAGAACAGTAGGCGCTTTTGAATGATACCTTACTTGACGTATACTATTCACGTTTAAACGTTTAAATTTCCAATTCTAAATTATGACGCAAGCTTAACGTCAAGTTAAACGCCATGTCACCCATCATTTGAAAGCTCTAACAATTTCCTCTCAAATGATGTACTATAGTGTCATTTAATTCTCAAATATTCATACCGTCATAACTTGCCTGAACGTTAACGTAAAAACATAAAATTTACGCCTTTCAACTCAGAACAGTAGGCGCTTTTGAATGATACCTTACTTGACGTATACTATTCACGTTTAAACGTTTAAATTTCCAATTCTAAATTATGACGCAAGCTTAACGTCAAGTTAAACGCCATGTCACCCATCATTTGAAAGCTCTAACAATTTCCTCTCAAATGATGTACTATAGTGTCATTTAATTCTCAAATATTCATACCGTCATAACTTGCCTGAACGTTAACGTAAAAACATAAAATTTACGCCTTTCAACTCAGAACAGTAGGCGCTTTTGAATGATACCTTACTTGACGTATACTATTCACGTTTAAACGTTTAAATTTCCAATTCTAAATTATGACGCAAGCTTAACGTCAAGTTAAACGCCATGTCACCCATCATTTGAAAGCTCTAACAATTTCCTCTCAAATGACGTTAAAATTATTATTCTCCCACTTCCGTATGAAAAGTTATGGCCCCTGAAAAATTTCATAAAAGGGGCTGATTGTACTACAGATCACACCATGGGTGATCAAATCCCAAAACAATTGAATTTAGGCAAAAATTCAATTTTTTTGCTCATTTTTCAAATAATTTAACATAAATAGACTTAACTTGGATATATACATGGTCGAACTAGTCTAAACTAGACGCACTAGACTTGTTACAATATATATTAACCTAATAAAAATGATAATGATAATAAGCAGGTTTCGTCTTCGCAGTGATCTCAGAAACCCCTGGCGTATGATATTTTCACCATTCATGTGGCTGATAAAACAGCATATACCAAATTAGAGCGGTTTTTGTCCGGGCGCCAAGGTCATTACTACGTCAACTTGCAGTAAAGGGGTCATGTGCGAAAGCGCTTTGTCTCCCCATTCCAATGGTGAAATTCCCAAGTGGCTGCGACCCCCATAACAAAAATTATGGGGGTTTTAAGGTTTTCACACCATACAACACTTTTATCATAATTAAATCGTAATTACTAAATTACGATATGTGTTCTTTTTCCTCATGTCTTTAAAGGCGCCATAACTGGCCATTAAAACGCCGACAGACAAACGAACAGCATCATTGGACTGCTGGCAAGCAAGGCTTTCAAATGAGGGGTCACATGACTACGTAGCGCTTCAGGTTACCCCGAAATATAAATCTCAGGGTATGCTCACGTGACAAGGTCATGTGACCCTCATTTGAAAGCGCTCCTTAAATCAAGACGATTGATGTAAGTGTCATGTTTGTACGTCATTTCTATCGTCCGCTAGACGTCTTTTAAAATTGACCCTTCGTGACTAACTATAATCAGCCCATGTTAGATCAAATCTCTTTACATGTAAATTTTAACTAAATTTTTTTTAAAAATCAGTAAGACTAACACTCAAGTGTCCTGAAACTTAAGTATGTTGTCAAACTAGTCTAAACTAGACGCACTAGACTTGTTATTATTAATAATAAACGAGCCCGTTTAACTTAAACGGGCTTTGTGAATCACGTTTAGACTCGGTCTAAACGTTCGTTTATGTTAGTTAAGGTTTCAATTGAAATAGAACTTAAAAATCAGCTGACACACACTAATCATATCAATCTCTGTGAATCATGTTTAACTTAGACCAACGTTTTAGACTACGTTTAAACGCGCTTTGTGAATCCCACCCTACATATGTGTATTTCCTACGATCACGTGTTTGACTTAGACCGAGTTTATGTTAAACGCAATTTGTGAATCCAATCAATAGTGTTTAGTTATTCTTAATTATGTACATTATCATAGCTGTTTACCACCACAAACCATCCCTCCCGCGATGCTTTAACCTAAAAGTATCTAATCGTTTAAGACAAGGGATCTTGATTTTAGTGTGCATCCTCTCTGAAATTAAGACACTCCAGAATTTTCAGCTGGTGTCAAAAACCAGCTTTTCCTTTTGAAATTAAGACACAATTGTGTAGAAAAATTTGTAGCTTTGATTAGTCGTTAATATAGGTACGGATAGGTAAAATTGTAACAATAAATAAAAATCAACCTGTAACCTGTAATTTGACCAATCAGTAACCTAACAAAATTCATCGCCAGTTTTATGTAATGCGCAGCTGATTCTCACCTTACGAAACTTAGTTGAAATTATTCAGCGAAAACTGATTCGACAAATTTGAAATTGGACTCCAGTGATAAATTTTCAGCCGGGTCGGACTTTATAGCTGTGCTGACAGCTTTTCAAGTTTCAAACTTTTAAGTAGCAAAAAATTGTTGACAATTGTTCGAAACTTGTTTTGTCGCGTAAACGTATCATATATCAGCGTAAAACCTATTTAATCGTCATTTGGACTAGTGTTTTATCCAGTCCCCGCTAAATTCAACTTGTACGCTTGTCCATAAAGTTTAGGTTTAAGTTTGAGATTTTGGCAAATTGTCGCGTAACACACAAAACAATCCATGTGGTCCAACTGGTAAAACATAGCAAAGAGCTCGAGAGATGGCAGGTTCGAATCCAACAAGGTCATTTGTTTGCTATTTTTGCAATTTCACAACCATACTTTTTTCAAAACGATATTTTTTTCTGTTTTTTCTTTTTTCACTTTTCAATTTCAGCTTATTTGTTATATACACATATATACATGTATGATTAACTGAAATTCCCTTACTTGCAAACAGGGAGGCAAAAATGCATGATGCAGTACATAATTCTGCCATTTGAACATTAATAAATACAATGTTGTATTTTTTGTCGTAAACACGCATGAGACTGCAGTTGAGTCTTGTAATTTTCTGCACTCGCATGTTTGACCTCAAAGAGTACTTACATATGTACATTTCAGCCTGGGGCGTGCTATTATTTACTTGTGTATGTTTTGACTTACTTGTTTGTTACGCATTTTAGTAGCACATATGAGGAGGAAAAAATGCCACACTGTCTAGGAAACACCAACGTTTAGATGAAGGCAGGTTCAATTTTATTTTTGTAAGTTCTGTCATATTGACGTCATTGACTTTTGAATAATTTCTTTGTATCACAGTTTTGTAACGTTTGATTGTGAATTTCAGGATTATTATGGGTTTTCAGGAGCCGCGTACTATATACTATACTCATTTTTCAAATCAGCGACATTTTGTGTAAATCAAGTGTATACAACTATACAGAAGTGCTGTGAGGTGGTGGTATCATTTCAGTCTCCTTGTCCTTCCTCAATCCTTCAAAAAATGAGCTATAGAAAATGAAATAAATTTGACTGCGCTAAGAAAACAACAACATTGGCCACCCCCCCCCCCGGTCGAGGTTTGAGAGACGTTCTCTCCACCGGTTGCTTCCGTGCATCTCTACTCATTACCTAATGTTTCAAAACGGCGCTATAATAAATCCCAACGGTTAAAAATGGTAGCCTCACCTAATAAGAATTATGGTGTAATAATGATACTCGTTGTCACATTATTTTATCACTAGGATCACTACACACTCAGCAGTTGAGCTTGTTTACAAGATAATTTTTTATTCTTAATGCTAATAAATACCCCCTAGTCGTGTCACAGGGCAAATACCGTTACGCACTGACAATTTAGCGTTTCCAAAAAAACCTTTAAAATGCTAAATTCATTCATAGAAGCCAAAAAACTGGACAATAAATGTTTTAAAGTTTCAGCAGAGTTCCATAGCCTATTATTTTTGAAACACCCGTAAAGCAATAAAACAACAATAAAGTTCGCATTTTCAATTATCAGTTTGCAAAATAATAAACTTTTATTTTCATTTAATTGTTTTGAACTGCCTTTCATTTTCACCGGCGCGTTTTTACGAATAGTTTTTTCAAAAAATAACTATGGAGAAATTTATGGAGAGAGCCTGTTTCACATTTTTCAGTAATGCTTCGACTTAAGCAGCTTAACCTCAGTCTCTCTTCTTACTTCTGAAAAACGATACCAACTCAATAACAAATTACTCTATTTATGTTAATTATGTTTTTTAGTCAGACTGATTTATGCATTGCATTTTTCATATAAGCAACTAGCACTTCCATATTCCAATAGAGGAACAGTGTGGTACAACATAGATTGCTAAATTAATGACTGCTAAAAGTTGAGCATTTCCCAGAGCCGTTTGTAGCAACCTTGATTCCAGAGCTATTCTTATTCTCTTGCTATTCTCGACTGCTGTTCACAATCTTAAATTATTCAAAAATTATATTCAATGTATGGTGAATAGATAGTTAATATGTACCGATTATTAAGGAAACAGTAAAAACAAATAAAACAAAAAACCCTCTATTAAGAGGCCCTCTTTTGTCAGAACTAAATACTAGACGCAAAACCCAAAAAAATGACGACCCCCAGCCAGAGAAGAAGGGGGACAAAAGACCATGCCGGGCCACCCCAAGACGAAAACCAAAAAACCCGCCCCCAGCCGGAGGAGAGAACCGGGGGACCCCAAACAAACCACAAAAACCCGACCCCCACAGAGGAGAAAGACGAGCGAAACCCCGACGCAAACCAAAAGACCCCAGCCAGAATGGAAGGGCAGGAGGAAACCACACCCAAAACCCCACAAAAAAAAAACGACCCCAAAACCCACTACACCCCCTAAAACATAAACCCAACACCCATAAAACACCAGACCATTTCAACACCCGACCACAGCCATCAATGGAAGAAAGCACAAAAAACATAAAATATAACTCAAAAAAAAAACTACACAAAAACATACAAAAAAATAATAATATAATACCTACTAACTAAAAAATTTTCCAAAAAAGAAAAAAAATAACAAACCCAAAGAAACTCTTTTCATAAAAACAAAACCAAAAATCTATTCAGAAGTTACTTCAATAAACGCTGAGAAACCTTTGAAAACAAAAAATTTTACACTCACATTTTCTCTAACATCTATATGACTGTTAGATATAGTGAAATTTTATTATATTAAAGAATAATAAAAATAAAAAACTTTTTAAATTTGAAAACAAAAAAAAAAAATTTACAAATAAATAAAAACAAAAAAAGATTTAATACAATAAATTAAAAATACTAATATAAAAATTAAACATTTAAAATTCCAAATTATAAAATAAAAATGAAAAATTAAAAGAATACTAAATTATTAGAGCCATAAAATCAATATTATTTTAAAACTATTTATAATTCACTTTTTAACTAACACAAAAAAATTATTAAAAAATCTTTACAAAATTAAAAATTATAAAAAATTAAAACAAAATGAAAACAAATATTTACACTTAAAAAAAATTATTAGTAAAATTTTAAAAAATTTTTTAACAATAATTTAAAAATATATATAAAAAAAAAAA
The DNA here is from genome assembly GCA_030248245.1 of Trissonchulus sp. WLG1_4. Classification (NCBI taxonomy): domain Eukaryota; kingdom Metazoa; phylum Nematoda; class Enoplea; order Enoplida; family Ironidae; genus Trissonchulus; species Trissonchulus sp. WLG1_4. The sequence continues at coordinate 26,598 of JASANF010002464.1, read as the reverse complement.
TTAATAATTTTTTATAAAAAAAAAATGATGAAATAAAGTATAAAGATTGTATAGATATTAATGTAATTAATGAAAAGAAAGATATAAAGAAGAATTAGAAGTAGGGAAAGAAGAGAGGAAAAAAAAAAAAAAAAAATTATTTTTTAATAAAAAGAAATTTTAAAAATTATCACATAAAAAAACAAAACACCAAACATCTCTTCAATTAAAAATTTCTAAAAAAAACATCAAACTTCATACTACACTCTAAAACTTATGATTTTACCTTTAAAAAAGAGTAAAAAATAAATTATTTTTCCTCCACAAAAAAATCCCTTTTCGATAACCATTTTCAATAATTAGTTATTTCTTGAAGTTAACCAAAAAAATACACACCTAACTAAGAGCATCATAGAAAGATAAAAATTACATCATTAGAAAGACAATTTCTACCTTTCAAATTACATATCACATGATAACGCAACTTCCTGAAAATAAAGTCTAAATTTCACTTTCTAAATTTTTACGTACGCTAAACGTCAACAGGGTCATGTGACCCATCATTTGAAAGCTCTAACGATTTCCTCTCAATTACATCAAAATTATAATAGTACCACTACCGTATCAAAACATATGGCCCCTGAAAAGTTTTCATAAAAGGGGCTGATTGTATAGATCACACCATGAGTGATCAAATCTCTGAGCAATTGAATTTAGGTAAAGATTTAAAAAAAAATTTTCTTCATTTTTTTGATAATGTAACATAAAACAGACTAAACTAAGACAACTATGATAAATAGTCTAACTAATCTAAACTAGACGCACTAGACTTGTAATAATAATATTAATAATATTAATAATAAAAAAAGAACATTTCAGATACAAAAGGGTTGCCTTTGCTTCGCAACTGGTCGGCAACCCAACAAATATGATTAATACGGCTTAGAGTTGAATGAGATCAGCTATTCTTGCGTTATTCTATTCTCGAGCTATTTTATTTTGGTGCACTCCACTCAGTGTTTTGCTATATTCCACTCAGTTCTAAAAATTGTCGTCTGCTTCACCAACATATGTACTCTTATCCCTGAGCCCCCACACTTGTTACTCAACAGCACATCAGGAGCACACGAGCCCTTTGTGCTGCTATCAGGAGCACATGGTTCAGGCAAGCAGACGGGCAGGAAGGGTTGATTAACGGGCCGAACAAGCCGCATGCAAGTGTTATCAGCGGTTGGGTGATAATGAATGAAAGCGCGCTAATTGTGCTCTGGTGCCAGACACTGACCAACGACCACACAACTATCACCAGCCAACCACACTGGAGAGCCTGCCTGCTTAATTACGGCCGCCAGTTTATTTCGCAATAGTGTTGCAATGCACTTTTAGATGACTTTTTTGCTGCACTGATTTTGAACTGTTGTATTTTTTGGGAAAATAACTTTTTTTTAACTATAATAGGAGTTTTTAGCTTATTTTTGTTTTATATATGGTCTTATACAATCTCAACTATTTGGATAAGCATTTTTAGTCAGACGTTTTTTACAAGTCAAGCAGCTAGCTGTTCAAGAATGGGTTTGGATTAATATTAGCAGACTTCTTTTAACTCGCTTAATTCGATATTCAATCCTTAAACCTACTTACGGACGAAAATAAGTGCCGCACTAAAAATCCTGAAAAGAAGTGGAAAATGGATCTATCGTAATTTCTGAGAGAATTTTCGTCGAGTTTTTCTAATCCACTTCTAATTATGTTGCACCTAGATATCTGGGATTGCAAAACAGGTGTAAAAAACTGCCTAATCCGTTTAATTCACTCCATTTAACTTAGTGTATCTGCACCCAATTTTTTTGGTCAATTTCATTTAATTTCCTCAAATTAGCGACTTTTTCCAATTTTTCTGGTCTGTTTCAAAAGTCTAGACTTTACAGGAAGTACGGCTAGTTTTGATCTCGTATCCGCTGCAGACACAAAACGCACGCACGCACACGCAGTTAGCTGATCAAGCTAATACCAAAACCGGTTTACTTGCTTGATTGTCCGTAAACACAGTTTTTGTTCAACTGCTGCAAATCTTTTGAAAGTTTGTCTGCAGTTTTCCACGCGACCCAAGTTTTAGCAAAATGACCAGTAGTACGCACGAATGCAGAATAACTCAGGCTAAGTCATGGTCACTTAGGTGCCCGTGCCTTCATGGTTGGGGGGACATTTTTTCGGCCCACTGATTTTGACTTGAAGCAAAACCTTTTAGCCGTGACTCAAATCTAGACCTCCTGGGTTGAAGTCTAAGAAGTTCAGAATGCCTAATCATTTTTTCAGATAATTACAATAGAATTATGTAGCTCTGGAAAATCAGTACAAAATTGTGTAGGTTTAGCAAACTTTTTTAGCTTGTTTGATTCGATATTTTTGCCACTACAGATATGTTTTACTTTCAAATTTACATTTGTTACTTCCAAACAAAAACATTATTACCACATTATGTACAAACAGTTTTCACTTCAAAATTTTTTGCAACTATTAACCCTTTAATTCCCAGAGCTGCCATTTGGCACATCACGTGATGAATACCCAATCGGGGGCCATAAAACTTGATTTGTTCATTCTATTCAGCTGAACTGCAAATTGTTTTTTCAGAAAGCTTAGATCTTTATATTTAGTGGCCAAATTTTGATTCTTCTGCCGCACAACAAAACCTATGCTTCCATAAGCAATGTGCAAAGTTAACTTTTTTTCATCGCAAAAGTAGTATTTTCTTCGTGACCTCATCAAGATTTTGGGTTGCGCCGCCAACAGTCAACTGTGTATGCATCAGATACAACAAATGTTGTACTCTATTGCTCGCCTTCAACTATGGCAAGCGCACGACTTTTGTGTTAATACTCTAGGGGGAGGTACATATTATGCCTGAGCGATGGCGCAATTTTTTCACAAATTCTCAACTTTGAGCGCTTATAACGCAAAAACGGTGCGTCCTAGACAATTAATCGACTCACTATGATTTGTGCACCATTCATTTCTCTATCGAATGGTGGTTTCGCGATCTCTCTACGAAGCACGTAACTCGAGCAATGATCAAAAAACTAGAAGGTGTCAGAATCAGGCTGCCTGGCGCGAGATGCTCTGGGCATTAAAGGGTTAAAAGTTGCAAAAAATTTTGAAGTGAAAACTGTTTGTACATAATGTGGTAATAATGTTTTTGTTTGGAAGTAACAAATGTAAGTTTGAAAGGTAAAACATATCTGTAGTGGCAATATCGAATCAAACAAGCTAAAAAAGTTTGCTAAACCTACACAATTTTGTACTGATTTTCCAGAGCTACATAATTCTATTGTAATTATCTGAAAAAATGATTAGTCCTAAATTTTCTAGACTTCTACCCGAGGAGGTTATTTTGTGATACTAAAAGGTTTTGCTTCAAGTCAAAACAGTGGGCCGAAAAAATGTCCCCCCAACCATGAAGGCACGGGCACCTAAGTGACCATGACTTAGCCTGAGTTATTCTGCATTCGTGCGTACTACTGGTCATTTTGCTAAAACTTGGGTCGCGTGGAAAACTGCAGACAAACTTTCAAAAGATTTGCAGCAGTTGAACAAAAACTGTGTTTACGGACAATCAAGCAAGTAAACCGGTTTTGGTATTAGCTTGATCAGCTAACTGCGTGTGCGTGCGTGCGTTTTGTGTCTGCAGCGGATACGAGATCAAAACTAGCCGTACTTCCTGTAAAGTCTAGACTTTTGAAACAGACCAGAAAAATTGAAAAAAGTCGCTAATTTGAGGAAATTAAATGAAATTGACCAAAAAAATTGGGTGCAGATACACTAAGTTAAATGGAGTGAATTAAACGGATTAGGCAGTTTTTTACACCTGTTTTGCAATCCCAGATATCTAGGTGCAACATAATTAGAAGTGGATTAGAAAAACTCGACGAAAATTTTCTCAGAAATTACGATAGATCCATTTTCCACTTCTTTTCAGGATTTTTAGTGCGGCACTTATTTTCGTCCGTAAGTAGGTTTAAGGATTGAATATCGAATTAAGCGAGTTAAAAGAAGTCTGCTAATATTAATCCAAACCCATTCTTGAACAGCTAGCTGCTTGACTTGTAAAAAACGTCTGACTAAAAATGCTTATCCAAATAGTTGAGATTGTATAAGACCATATATAAAACAAAAATAAGCTAAAAACTCCTATTATAGTTAAAAAAAAGTTATTTTCCCAAAAAATACAACAGTTCAAAATCAGTGCAGCAAAAAGTCATCTAAAAGTGCAGTGCAACACTATTGCGAAATAAGCTGGCGGCCCGTAATTAAGCAAGGCAGGCCCTCAAGTGTGGTTGGCTGGTGATAGTTGTGTGGTCGTTGGTCAGTGGTTGGCACCAGAGCACAATTAGCGCGCTTTCATTCATTATCACCCAACCGCTGATAACACTTGCATGCGGCTTGTTCGGCCCGTTAATCAACCCTTCCTGCCCGTCTGCTTGCCTGAACCATGTGCTCCTGATAGCAGCACAAAGGGCTCGTGTGCTCCTGATGTGCTGTTGAGTAACAAGTGTGGGGGCTCAGGGATAAGAGTACATATGTTGGTGAAGCAGACGACAATTTTTAGAACTGAGTGGAATATAGCAAAACACTGAGTGGAGTGCACCAAAATAAAATAGCTCGAGAATAGAATAACTCAAGAATAGCTGATCTCATTCAACTCTAAGCCGTATTAATCATATTTGTTGGGTTGCCGACCAGTTGCGAAGCAAAGGCAACCCTTTTGTATCTGAAATGTCTGTTATTATTAATATTATTAATATTATTATTACAAGTCTAGTGCGTCTAGTTTAGACTAGTTAGACTATATCATAGTTGTCTTAGTTTAGTCTGTTTTATGTTACATTATCAAAAAAATGAACAAAATTTTTTTTTAAATCTTTACCTAAATTCAATTGCTCAGAGATTTGATCACTCATGGTGTGATCTATACAATCAGCCCCTTTTATGAAAACTTTTCAGGGGCCATAACTTTGGATACGGTAGTGGTACAATAATAATTTTGATGTCAATTGAGAGGAAATCGTTAGAGCTTTCAAATGATGGGTCACATGACCCTGTGACGTGACGTTTAGCGTACGTAAAAATTTAGAAAGTGAAATTTAGACTTATTTTCAGGAAGTTGCGCCATCATGTGATATGTCATTTGAAAGCGCTAGAAATTGTCTTTCCAATGACGTAATTTTTATCTTTCTACGATGCTCCTAGCCTAGGCTGTGGCCATTTTTGTGGTTAACCTCCAGAAATAACTAACTACAAAAATGGCCTGTCGCGGAGGATTCTGCGGAGGAAAAATAACTCCATTTTACGCCCTTTTAAACGCAAAGTCACAGCTTAGCAGTGTAGTATGAAGCATTAACGCTTCTTTTAGAGATTTTGATGAAACAGATGCTAAGTACCGTGGTTTTAGTAACAACGTTTAAACGTTGCTCATAGCAACAGACAAATAACTCCGTTTTACGTTGCGTATAACTTTGGAACCAAGCGGCTGCACAAGATTCGAAAGTTAAACGTCTTAATACCACACATGGTTCTAACTGATATTTTAATGTGGAGTAGATATTTTCATTATCATTATGAATAGGATAGTATAAGTATATTAACAAGTCTAGTGCGTCTAGTTTAGACTAGTTCGACCATTTCCTGTGGTGAAAAAGATAATTTATGCATTAACAGCAGAATTCTAAATGATTGGCAAAAATTTTCAAAATTTTGCCAAAATTTTATTCACATTAAGATTTGATCACATATGGTTTTGAGTTGCCGTAACTTTTGATATTGGGGAGATACTGGAATGATTTTGGCATCATTCGAAAGCAAATTACGAGAGCTTTCAAATGATGGGTGACATGGCCCGGTAAGTTGACGTTAAGCTTGCGTCATATTTTATAATTGGAAATTTAGACGTTTAAACGTGAATGGTATACGTCAAGTAAGGTGTCATTTGAAAGCGCTTTCTGTTCTGAGTTGAGTGCCGTCAATTATGTGTTTGTACGTCAACGTTGAAGCAAGTTATGACGCTTCCAATATTGCTTACCATATGACACGAAATATCGCTATATCATCAGACAGTCATCGTAGTAGATGTTCGAGCCCGAAAATGTGAGTGTAAAATTTTTTCATTTTTTCAAACCGGTTTAGCGGCTCAGCGGTTCATTGAACCGACTAACTCTGAATAGAAAACATCTTGGCCTTGATGCCTGCTATTTAATAACGCAAAAACGAAGTTTCTACGTTGCGCGGTTCCTGAGTTATTATCATTTCTCTTTTTTGCCGAAAAATTTATATAGTATAGTAAGGTAATTAATATTATTATTATTTTTCGTATGTCCATTTGTCTGTAAGCGTTTTTTCTGAGTTAATATTTTATGGATATGAACCAAACTTTGGTGGAAGGGTCCCCCCCTTGAGTACTTGCACCCCCCAACTTGATGGACTCGTGGCCCCTCGGGGGGCCGGGTCACGTGACCTTGAAAACTGGATCTGGTGTGTATGGACGAAACCTGTTGGGTTTATGTTTCAGCCATTAGGGGGTGTAAAAAGTGGGTTTTAGGGGTCGAATTTTCGAAATTTGGATTTTGACGTCCCTAGGGGTAATTTGGACCCCGGAACATGAATCCGAGGTCCATTTTCGTCTACGACCCCTCGGGGCCCTTCCATGACCCCCCCTAGGGCACCCTGCCCAGGGGGTCCCCAGGGGTCAAATTTTCGAAATTGGGATTTTGACGTCCCTAGGGGTAATTTGGGCCCCGGAACACGAATCCGAGGTCCATTTTCGTCTAGGACCCCTCTGGACCCTTCCATGACCCCCCTAGGGCACCCTGCCCAGGGGGTCCCCAGGGGTCAAATTTTCGAAATTGGGATTTTGACGTCCCTTGGGGTAATTTGGACCCCGGAACACGAATCCGAGGTCGGTTTTCGTCTAGGACCCCTCTGGACCCTTCCATGACCCCCCTAGGGCACCCTGCCCAGGGGGTGCCCAGGGGTCAAATTTTCGAAATTGGAATTTTGACGTCCCTTGGGGTAATGTGGGCCCCGGAACACGAATCCGAGGTCCATTTTCGTCTAGGACCCCTCTGGACCCTTCCATGACCCCCCCTAGGGCACCATGCCCAGGGGGTCCCCAGGGGTCAAATTTTCGAAATTGGGATTTTGACGTCCCTAGGGGTAATTTGAGCTCCTGAACACAAACAGAGGGACCTCTACCTAGAATAGAGGGTCCTTTGCTTAGTATAGAGGGTCCTCTACCCACTGTCGGCAACCCGTTGTAGCCACCCGACTAGTTTTTACTGTTTCCTCAATAATCGGTACATATTAACTATCTATTCACCATACATTGAATATAATTTTTGAATAATTTAAGATGGTGAAGATCACTCGAGAATTGCAAGAGAATAAGAATAGCTCTGGAATCAAGGTTGCTACAAACGGCTCTGGGAATTGCTCAACTTTTAGCAGTCATTAATTTAGCAATCTATGTTGTACCACACTGTTCCTCTATTGGAATATGGAAGTGCTAGTTGCTTATATGAAAAATGCAATGCATAAATCAGTCTGACTAAAAAACATAATTAACATAAATAGAGTAATTTGTTATTGAGTTGGTATCGTTTTTCAGAAGTAAGAAGAGAGACTGAGGTTAAGCTGCTTAAGTCGAAGCATTACTGAAAAATGTGAAACAGGCTCTCTCCATAAATTTCTCCATAGTTATTTTTTGAAAAAACTATTCGTAAAAACGCGCCGTTGAAAATGAAAGGCAGTTCAAAACAATTAAATGAAAATAAAAGTTTATTATTTTGCAGACTGATAATTGAAAATGCGAACTTTATTGTTGTTTTATTGCTTTACGGGTGTTTCAAAAATAATAGGCTATGGAACTCTGCTGAAACTTTAAAACATTTATTGTCCAGTTTTTTGGCTTCTATGAATGAATTTAGCATTTTAAAGGTTTTTTTGGAAACGCTAAATTGTCAGTGCGTAACGGTATTTGCCCTGTGACACGACTAGGGGGTATTTATTAGCATTAAGAATAAAAAAATTATCTTGTAAACAAGCTCAACTGCTGAGTGTGTAGTGATCCTAGTGATAAAATAATGTGACAACGAGTATCATTATTACACCATAATTCTTATTAGGTGAGGCTACCATTTTTAACCGTTGGGATTTATTATAGCGCCGTTTTGAAACATTAGGTAATGAGTAGAGATGCACGGAAGCAACCGGTGGAGAGAACGTCTCTCAAACCTCGACCGGGGGGGGGGGGGGTGGCCAATGTTGTTGTTTTCTTAGCGCAGTCAAATTTATTTCATTTTCTATAGCTCATTTTTTGAAGGATTGGGGAAGGACAAGAAGACTGAAATGATACCACCACCTCACAGCACTTATGTGTACACCTGATTTACACAAAATGTCACTGAGTTGAAAAATGAATACAGACGCGGCTCCTAAAAACCCATAAGAATCACGAAATTCACATTCAAAAGTTACAAAACTGTGATACAAAGAAATTATTCAAAAGTCAGTGACGTCAATATGACAGAAATTACAAAAATAAAATTGAACCTGACTTCATCTAAATGTTGGTGTTTTCTAGACAGTGTGGCATTTTTTCCTCCTCCTATGTGCTACTAAAATGCCTAACAAACAAGTAAGTCAAAACATACACAAGTAAATAATAGCACGCCCCAGGCTGAAATATAAGTACTCTGTGAGGTCAAACATGCGAGTGCAGAAAATTACAAGACTCAACTGCAGTCTCATGCGTGTTTACGACAAAAAATACAACATTGCATTTATTAATGTTCAAATGGCAGAATTATGTACTGCATCATGCATTTTTGCCTCCCTGTTTGCAAGTAAGGGAATTTCAGTTAATCATACATGTATATATGTGTATATAACAAATAAGCTGAAATTGAAAAGTGAAAAAAGAAAAAACAGAAAAAAATATCGTTTTGAAAAAAGTATGGTTGTGAAATTGCAAAAATAGCAAACAAATGACCTTGTTGGATTCGAACCTGCCATCTCTCGAGCTCTTTGCTATGTTTTACCAGTTGGACCACATGGATTGTTTTGTGTGTTACGCGACAATTTGCCAAAATCTCAAACTTAAACCTAAACTTTATGGACAAGCGTACAAGTTGAATTTAGCGGGGACTGGATAAAACACTAGTCCAAATGACGATTAAATAGGTTTTACGCTGATATATGATACGTTTACGCGACAAAACAAGTTTCGAACAATTGTCAACAATTTTTTGCTACTTAAAAGTTTGAAACTTGAAAAGCTGTCAGCACAGCTATAAAGTCCGACCCGGCTGAAAATTTATCACTGGAGTCCAATTTCAAATTTGTCGAATCAGTTTTCGCTGAAATAATTTCAACTAAGTTTTGTAAGGTGAGAATCAGCTGCGCATTACATAAAACTGGCGATGAATTTTGTTAGGTTACTGATTGGTCAAATTACAGGTTACAGGTTGATTTTTATTTATTGTTACAATTTTACCTATCCGTACCTATATTAAAGACTAATCAAAGCTACAAATTTTTCTACACAATTGTGTCTTAGGGGGGTTGCACCGATTAAGGGACAATCCCAAATAAGGGACAAATTTTCTTATTTTGCATGGCGCAGACTTGATTGGTAAATTTATGTCACATGAGAGGCATCACCTGATAGCCCATCCAATTATCTATATCGCTGCAAACTTGGATTTGTAATATCAGTTTTTTATGGGTGGCGGTGCAAGAGATTACATGCTCGTCCAGTTGTGTAGTCAAGAATCCGTGTTTCAAGGATTTCAAAATGGATTTATTTTTCAGTGGCGCAAGTAAAATTTTTGGTTAATCGCTATAAATTTTATATCACTTTGAAACCTATTCATTAAGCTACCTTTTGGCATTTAGTTTTTTTAGTTTCAAGTTGATTTAAATTTTTTACGAAGGTTTTAAGACTTGGGGCTAAAATTTTCAAAATGCACCAATTTAGGGACAGCTGGCGCCTATTAGGGGACAGCTTATACCATATAAGGGACATCTTTAAGTAAACTAAATAAGGGACAGTTGCCGTTTTAGTTGTTTCAATTAGTATACATAATGGCTCATAGCATTATTACGCATGGTAAATATAACTTATATATTGACGAAAATTCATCAAGTTTACGCAAAACAGTGATAAATGGTCAACACCTGTGTGTATTATTACTGTATATATAAGAAACATACGAGCAGTGCAGCCAAAACCAGGGGTAGACGCGGGTCAGAATTTTCGACCCGCGTTCCAATCCAACCCGCGGCTCGACACTCGTGGGTAACCCGCGACCCAATCCAACCCGCGGCTCGACACTCGTGGGTAACCCGCGACCCAATCCAACCCGCGGCTCGACACTCGTGGGTAACCCGCGTCCCAACCCGCGCCATAAAACCCGACCCTCGACCCACTTAGACACACAACTCCATAGACGTAACCCTACCTGATAATTAATTGTTTTTTAGCTGTTGCCCATGTATAACTTCCATTTGCAAAGTGCACATCTGTACCTAAATCGTTTGCAGTGCTACATATGTACCTTAAACGAATGGTACTATTACACGGTACTCAAATTTCTGTAAATTGGAGACCGACATAGTGATTTTTTAGGTTTCGCGGGTTGAAAAAAATTGTTGACCCACGCAGCCTGAAGTGGGTACCCGCGGGTAGACCCACGACTCAAATTTTTCGACCCAACCCAACCCGCGGGTACCCAGTACCCACGACCCGCGTCAACCCCTGGCCAAAACGGTTATAAATGGAAATTGTTGTCTTGTATCCGAATATAAATCCACATACTGCGCATTGCAGCGTGCTAGGCTATTAGACTTGCTGTCAGATTTACCTGATGGCCACTGGCCACAGAAGTCAGAAGGGGTGTATAAATTTTACTGTACTGTACGTACCTGTACTGAACTACTGAACTGGTGTTATGACTCCCTTGAAAAGATAATTTTCCATGAATTCGACCTATGCTTTATTGAATAATCACGCGAGCAAAATTGTTTTTGCAACGTAGTGTACCTATATGCGTAGAAGTATCATTTAACATTTTATGGTTCAATTTTTATGTACTGTTTCACTTTGGCACCCCAAGCAAAATGCTGTAGCGGTCAACTTGACCAAATTTTCAACTTTCAGCAATTTTAGTAAAAACGGCGTTACAATGATTATTACTTTAAGGTGCTGATCGCAAAGTATACTGGTAGCCGCAAAGTAGCAAAGTACTTGGTGCAAAAAAGTTCAGTTAAACTTTAGCTTTAACTGAAATTAAAAAAGTTGGAGGTTTTACTTTAGCCTTAACTGCAATAATTTAGAGGTTTTACTTTATCTCTAATTTCAACTTGAAGTAAAATAACCTAACTTCAACTTCAAATTATATAGTAAGTTTAAAAGAAGTTACAAAGAAGACATTGACATTTCGTCCTACTTTAATCTTAAATGAAATTGACGCCTGAGCCTTACTTCAACTGTAACCGATTAGCTTAAACCGAGTTAGCTCAGACTTACAATTTTTAAACCGGTTTGAATTTGCTGCTGCAATAAAAATTAGCATAGTTGGCGCTTGAGATTTAATTGAAAACTGCCGTCTAACCCTTGGTTAGAAGGCATTTTTATTATAATACTTCATTAGGCATGCCTAATTAGGCGTGCATGCATAAGGCTCATGATAAACAATTGTTCCAAGCTTTTGCCTTTACAATTAATTTTAATCCAACAAAACAGTTTAAAAATTATGCTTAAAAATGTCATTCCAAATTCTCTAGATTACGTGGACTTAATTAACCTTCAGTGTGCCGCTTTTCAGTCAGACAAAAAGACTACATATGTACGCTATTGAATACATGTATGAGGAGGTCGGGCCGCGATCGGGGGCACCCCCCAAATCGAGGAGCCGGGTGGCATAGTCCCCAAAATTTGGACAAAATTTAGAAAAAATGGCCCTTTCTTGGGAAAATTTTACAAAATTTGGCAAAATTTATAGTATTTTTGGTCGATCAGGGGGGGAGGGTCCCCAAGATTTAGCCGGTGAAGCCCCGCAAACTTTTGACTCCGTTACATGCATGCGCTAACGCTTATGTTGGTAAATCCGTTTAGTCAACTGGTAGTTTAGGAATGTGTTTAGACTACGCCGCTAGCTACAAAGCCTACTTCAACTCGTCTAGTCCGTTTTGCCATTCCTAAACCTCAGATTATAAAATGAGTTCAATCCGTTCAATCCGAGGAATGGGCCCGTAGATATGCAAATAAAAGCTTAATTTTGGACTCAGCTGGCCACTAACCACCTCCTAAGTATATTGTTTTTGTGTTTCTGTCTTGTAAATTTTGTTTTGCTACTTTGGTTTTAATCAGGATAACGTTTTTAATACTTTGCCCAGCCGACATGTTTGTTTTCTAGAACTAAATTGTCTCATTTTGGCCCTTATTCAGTTTCATATTTGCTGTCCCTTAATTGGTATGCTTTGTCCCTTGTTTGGAACCAGCTGTCCCTTATTTAGTCTTATTTGCAAAAAGTGTAACCTGTTCACTTTGTTCAAATAAAAATGTCGTTTAATTTCAAAATTTAAAATATCCAGGTTGAGAAGTAGGTGCACTAAAAGCAGCTCTTTCATTTGACATGTCGAGTATGCTTATGTGATACGTATTTGCGAAGTTAGAGCAAAATTTCGGAAAAAAACTAAGAATTTTGACCAAGTGGAAAAATAGTGTCCCTTAATCGGTGCAACCCCCTTAATTTCAAAAGGAAAAGCTGGTTTTTGACACCAGTTGAAAATTCTGGAGTGTCTTAATTTCAGAGAGGATGCACACTAAAATCAAGATCCCTTGTCTTAAACGATTAGATACTTTTAGGTTAAAGCATCGCGTGACGGATGGTTTGTGGTGGTAAACAGCCATGATAACGTACATAATTAAGAATAACTAAACACTATTGATTGGATTCACAAATTGCGTTTAACATAAACTCGGTCTAAGTCAAACACGTGATCGTAGGAAATACACATAGGGTGGGATTCTCAAAGCGCGTTTAAACGCAGTCTAAGTTAGACTGCGTTTAAACGCAGTCTAAAACGTTGGTCTAAGTTAAACATGATTCACAGAGATTGATATGATTAGTGTGTGTCAGCTGATTTTTAAGTTCTATTTCAATTGAAACCTTGTCTAACTTAAACAAACGTTTAGACCGAGTCTAAACGTGATTCACAGAGCCCGTTTAAGTTAAACGGGCTCGTTTAACAGAATTCATTATTTGATTCTTTTATAAATTCTATTTGTAGAACATTGTGCTTTAATACGTACCGACAAACCAACACAGCTATTAATTTAGGTAATAGAATTACTTTTTATTAAAAGTTAATTTAAAATTCAAGTTAATTACGTAAATAACCAAGTATAAAATGTAAACTAGCAAATTTACGATTTGCTCACCGATTTGAAATTTTGCTCACTGAAATGGAAATTTTGCTCAATTTTGCTCACTATTTTTTTTGAAAAAAACCCTGCTTTAGGCAGCCAGACTTTAATATCTTCCAGTTTTTTGGCCATTGCTCAAGCTATGTGCGTCGTAGAGAGTTAGCGAAACCACCATTCGATAGAGAAATTAATGGTGAACAAAACATAATTAGGCGATTAAGGGTCTATATATGCGCTCAAAGTTAAGAATTTGAGAAAACTATGCCATCGCTCAGGCATAATAATGTACCTCACCCTAGAGTATTAACACAGCAACAGTGCGCCTATCATAGTTGGGTGGTAGAAATAAACTACAATATCAGCTGTATCTGATGCACAAAAAGTTGACTGCCAGAGTTGCGATAAAATATCATAATGAGGCCATCAAAAAATACTATTTTTGCGATGAAACAAGTCAAATTTCACACTGCTTAATCAAACATAGGTTTCGTTGTGTGGCAGCAGGCCACTAAATGCAAAGGTATGCGATTTCTGAAAAACAATTCAAAGATCAGTTGACTAGAATAAGCTAGCCAAGCTTCATAGCCCAGATTGGGCATCCACCACGTTTGGTGACTGAAATTATTAGTGCGCATGGAAGGTTAATTTACTCAGTAACATACAATTTACTAATGTAACATAATAGGCTCAATGGCTATTATTATTATTATTAATAATAAATATTACTTCAGTAATTTAATTTTTTAATCATTTTTAGCTATTTAATTTAATCAGGTCGTTGACTTTACTAACTTTAGAGCTTTATGAACTGTTATTAGGAACAATGAATAAGTAAACAGTATGGTAAATAAAATTTTCCTAATATAAAACTAGATCAGTCACATTAACTATCATATGAAAGTATATTAACATCAAAAAAGTAAAACAGACATGATAATACACTATATAATCACAACTACAACGGAAGCCTATCATTAACACTTACGAAAGTGAGAATTTACCAAAAAAAACTAACGTCTTAATGAATTCCAACCAACAGTTAAAACTTTTCACAAAATATTTACAAAAACACAATTACGATCAAACAAAACCATAAAAATAGCAAAAAAAATAAGCCAGTAATTAACACTCAAGGCCATAAAATCTTGCTAAATTTAAGCGGTTTCAGACAAAATAATCATAAAATGTGCTGAAAAAAGCCTCTGTTGACACACGTTACCGTAAAAATAACCATAAGCGATCATTGGCCTTAGAAAATTCCAAGCAACAGCTAAAACTTTTCAAAAAAATACTTACAAATACACACTCACGATCAGATAAACCAAAAAAATTGCTAAAGTGGGCCTATGATTAACACACAACGGCTATAAAATCTACCAAAATCAACCGTTTTCAGACAAAATAATAATAAAATTTGCTAAAATAAGCCTATAATTGACACATATTACTGCAAAATTAAGCATAAACGGCCATTGGCCTTGGCAAATTGTAAGCAACAGCTAAAACTTTTTAAAAAATACTAACAAAAACACACTCACAATCCGCCGTTAAACCACAAAAAATGCTAAAGTGAGCCTATGATTAACACAACGGCTATGAAATCTGCCAACATTAAGTATTGTCAGACTAAATAATCATGAAATTTGCTAAAATAAGCCTATAATTGACACTTAATACTGTAAAAGTTAACCGAAAACGATTAATGGTCTTACTACACTCCAAGCAACAGCTCAACTTTTCAAAAAATACTAACAAATACACACTCACGATCCGTTAACCCTTTAATGCCCAGAGTATCACTGGCTAGACATCCTCATTCTGACACCTTCTAGTTTTTTGGACATTGCTCGAGCTACGTGCGTCGTAGAGAGATCGCAAAACCACCATTCGATAGAGAAATGAATGGTGAACAAAACATAATCAGTCGATTAAGTGTCTAGGACGCACAGTTTTTGCGTTATAAGCGCTCAAAGTTGAGAATTTTTAAAAATTTGCGCCATCGCTCAGGCATAATATGTACCTCATCCTAGAGTATGAACACAGCAACTGTGCGCCTGCCGTAGTTAAATGCTAGAAATAAACTACATTATCCGCTATATCTGATGCACATAAAGCAGACTGCCGGAGCAGCATTTAGATTTCCTAATGTGGCCTCAAAGAAAATACTACTTTTGCGATGAAAAAAGTCAAATTTGCACATTGCTTAAATGAGCATAGGCTTCGCTGTGTGGCAGTAGGACTAAAAATTGCCGGCCAAATGCGAAGACCTACAATTCCCCATAAAAACAGCTAAAAGATCTTGTCACTAGAATAGACTAGTCAAGTTGCATAGCCCTAGATATGATAGCTCATCGTGGGGTATCTCCCATGATCCTTTGGGCATGATAGAGTTATAAATAAACTGAATTGCAAATTTTTCAGTCTGCGAGCTCAAAAATGAGCAATTTGAAGTTAGTATTACTAAAAAAGTACAACTAGACTGAAATCGGTTCAAGATTTGCAAGTCAGCGTTCTCTAATTAACCCTTTAATGCCCAGAGTATCACTGGCTAGACAGCCTCATTCTGACACCTTCTAGTTTTTTGGACATTGCTCGAGCTACGTGCGTCGTAGAGAGATCGCAAAACCACCATTTGATAGAGAAATGAATAGTGAACAAAACATAATCATTCGATTAAGGGTCTAGGACGCACCGTTTTTGCGTTATAAGCGCTCAAAGTTGAGAATTTTTAAAAATTTGCGCCATCGCTCAGGCATAAATTTTGCTAAAATAAGCCTATAATTGACACATATTACTGTAAAAATTAACTCAAAACGATCAATGGTCTTACTAAATTCCAACCAGTAACTAAAACTTTTCAAAAAATACTTACAAAAACCCACTCGCGATCGGACAAAATCACAAAACAATGTAACAAGTCTATGATTACCACATATATAGTACATTACCTACGCCGTCAGACGCTATGAGTCATCTTAGGAATGTGTCGATTTACCTACCAATAGCAAT
Organism: Trissonchulus sp. WLG1_4; assembly: GCA_030248245.1. Classification (NCBI taxonomy): domain Eukaryota; kingdom Metazoa; phylum Nematoda; class Enoplea; order Enoplida; family Ironidae; genus Trissonchulus; species Trissonchulus sp. WLG1_4. The sequence continues at coordinate 10,130 of JASANF010002464.1, read as the reverse complement.
TAATCAGCCACGACGCCGAGTCATCCTAAGCTTCTGTAAATTTACCTACTATTAGCCATTAATCATTTTACACAATCTTGTTACTACCAAAAACCACCTTATATTTTACTAAATCTGCCCTTAGCGTAGATATTCAGCTTGGGTTGTTATATTAGCTTATAGTACTTATGTTACGCTATACGATGATCTATTGCTCGAGTCAATCGGTCCTGTAGCCGCTAACTAATTGTCCGTGCCCGTGCGGTATGATTTTAACCAAAAACTTCCAATAAGGTATACTAAACCTGCCATACCTGCCAAAAAACTAAGAATTTAGCCAAGCTTATTATATCAACTTGTAGTACGGGTGATAGGCTACATAATGACATATTGATCAGGTTGATCGGTCCTATAATTGCTGAGTAATCTTCCATGCCCGTAAAATGTGCGGTATGTTTTTAGCCATAAACCACCATAAGGTAACTAAACATAGCTATAGCTAACCACCAGGTACTAATTCAGCTTAGTTTTTTATATTACCGTGTAGCCCCAATAATGAGCTATAAAATGAGATATTGATCGGGTTGATCGGGCAAGTAATCGCTGAACTACAGCTAATTTACCTAAAATACGTAGTATACTACAGTATGCCGCCTAACTAGTTTTCAGCCACTAGTTGGCATCTGTTTAAACGCCTGCGGGCATACACGTGTTTTAACCACACATTACGTAATTCACAAAAAAAACAAAAATAAAAATTGTAAAATAGTAAAAAATTAAACATGTAAAATTATTAACATTAAAAATTGAAAAATTATTAAAATTTAAAAATTTAAATTAAAAAAATTAAAATTAAAAATCATTATTAAAATTAAAAATTTACGGAATTTAAGGCTCCTGCCCACCCAATTCGCTAGCAAGCAGGTCGGGGGATTGCGGGGGATTATTTGGAGGATTTTACACGTTAAAGATAGCGGCTCCTGCCTACCCGGCTCCTGCCTACCCAATTCGGTGTGAGATCAGTACGCTATACTTCTCATACTTGCTGTTTTTACGCAGCGGCCTCAGCCGCCGCGTATAGAAGCCGCCGCGTATATACTATAGTGCAAACGCTCTATATGTTTGCACGTAGTTCAGCTGTGACACTGTTGGCAGGTCACTAAAACACACTATTTGTGTGTGCGTGTGTATCAAGAGCAGTACGTAAATAGCGTCACTGTTGACCGTGCTTCACAATTCATCATTCGCCAGTCTGTCTGTCTGGCTGGTTGTTTTTGTACAGAGCAGACAGTCTGCTGATAATCGTAGATTATTGATAATGCTTGCATTCTGTGCAACCTGATTAGTGATTTTTATGTCGAATTTTGTGTTTATTTTTTAATATTGTGATCCCAAAGACTAACCGAGGAAAGAAAGTGAAACTGAAAGTCATCTTTAATCACAGAAAGAATTGGCAAACAGAAAGAATTAAAAATTGAACGTCGAAAACCCTACAGACAGACTTAGTAATTAATATACTTATACTATCCTATTCATAATGATAATGAAGATATCATCTCCATATTAAAATATCAGTTAGAACCATGTGTGTTATTAAGACGTTTAACTTTCGAATCTCGTGCAGTGGCTTGGTTCCAAAGTTATACGCAACGTAAATCGGAGTTATTTGTCTGTTGCTACAAGCAACGTTTAAACGTTATTACAGAAAACTCTTTACTTCCAATCTGTTTCATCAAAGTGTCTAAAAGAAGCGTTAATGCTTCATACTAAACCGCTAAGCTGTGCCTTTGAGTTTAAAAGGGCGTAAAATGGAGTTATTTTTCCTCCGCAGAATCCTCCGCGACAGGCCATTTTTGTAGTCAGTTATTTCTGGAGGTTAACCACAAAAATGGCCACAGCTTAGGCTAGGAACATCGTAGAAAGATGACAATTACGTCATTAGAAAGACAATTTTTAGCGCTTTCAGATGACATATCACATGATGGCGCAACGTCCTGAAAATAAGTCAAAATTTCACTTTCTAAATTTTGACGTACGCTAAACGTCACGTCACAGGGTCATATGACCCATCATTTTAAAGCTCTAACAATTTCCTTCCAAATGACGTTGAAATTATAATTGTACCATTACCGTATCAAAAGTTATGACCCCTGAAAACTTTTCCTAAAAGGGGCTAATTGTACAGATCACACCATGGGTGATCAAATCCCAAAACAATTGAATTTAGGCAAAAAATTTACAATTTTTTTGTTCATCTTTAAATAATGTAGCATGAAATAGACTAAACTAAGATAAATACTATTAGTCTAACTAGTCTAAACTAGACGCACTAGACTTGTAATAATAATAATAATAATAATAATAATAACAAGTGAAACACACGAGCGCAACCATTAGAGCTTTACCTAAATTCAGAGGAGATAAATTCTACTTGGGTATTTTACTACGTTCAACTAACTACCGTGGGAGCATACCTAATGTGTTAGCCACCACCGTTTCAATAAGATCCATAGTTCAACTGGCCAGTTGGGCAGCTAACATGAAATGTTTAATAAACTTAGTGAACTAGATTCAATGAAAGTTAGTGAACTAAAATTTATTAGTATGTAGGTTTTTGAGACTTCAGTGCATTGCAATGCACTGAAGTCCAATTGCATTGCCAGATGCGCACTGGCCACTGTAGTTACAAACAGAACTGAACATAAACAAAAACTCGCCTAAATCCAAAGATCCAAAAATGACGCTAATTTTTTTTCATTTTTCACACTTTGTAAAAAACCTTCTTAAATGCGCGGTTATGGCCGCTTTTAATATTTCCTGCGGAATATAGACACTCCAAAGTCATGTTCAGTACTCAATCAGTAGGTAAACTTTTCACCCAGCAGACGAGCTTGTTAATATCCGACAATTGAATCTTACCCAACATGTTGCCCAGTTTTGACTGCAAAGCAATAAGTCAATAAGATTTGCTACTGCGTATTCTATTCTACTATTCTAGGGTTGGACGCTATCTTTGAGACCTCCAATAGAGTCAATGTCAAGGTTAACGTGCACACATGGCACTTCCAATAGCCAGATACGTACCACGTTGTCCTATTTATTAGGTAAAGCGTACTACTGCAGAAACGTAGCTGTTCAGCAAAAGCCATTTATTTTAGTTCACCAGTTGAGCAACTTTTTGCTTTCTGGATAAACAGACACTTTTCTAGACAAATGTGAACCAGGTCTCAAGCTAAACAAGCACGTTTTGCGAGTAAGATTAAATTTAATGTGGAGAGTTTCCGTTGCTATGTTATTGCTGTGCTGAGGATATTCTGCTAATATAAAACGCGGCACTTAATTTTTTTAAAGCCAACATAAACTTGTCAACTGTCTGTTTTTAGCATAGCCAATAGTCACCAGTAACAGACAAAAAGCCTCCAGCAGAAAAATCTTATAGAGCGTCAGTTTTCATTAATCTTGATACCTACATAAAAGATCATGATCAAGCGTGATCACTGTAAACAGTGTTTAAGTTCAAATTGGTCACTATATTGCTGAACCGTACGCAGTACCCATCTTAATATTTGAATTTGTAAAATTTCGGATGGTGCCGAACGAGCTATAACACAGTTTTAGAGAAGCTAAACTAAATCGCGCTGCAAATCGCGTGTTTGGCGGATGTAGGCTAAGTCAACCGTCACGCTGTCTTAGCGAACGGAGTCCGTATTGTGGACTCAATAGTCGCAACATAATGGCATGTTTCCCATGTCCTTTACAGTTCAAAATTATTTACTTTCGACGCGCTAATGAATTTTCTACGAAACATTGTCCCGACAGGATTTGTCAAATGACTCTTTTCTGCATGCAAAAATTGTTAGTAATGGGCAGATAGGCTAAGTAACTGAAAGCGGCAGCTGATTGTCGCTAAGTACGTAGACACACCAACACAAACAGTGTTATTTGCTGACCTACCAGCAGATTAACACTAAAATAGGTGTATTTGCGTGCTCTTGATGCACACGTTTGCACTATAGTATTTACGCGGCGGCTGAGGCCGCCGCGTAAAAAAACAGTTCAAACTTTGTTTACAGTAAGCTGAAACGGCAGCTGGCCTATTAACTTTTATCAGTTATCCCCATGACATAATTACAATAAATATTCAAGTTTATCAATGCTTCAACATATTTTTCACCTATTAATTTTATATCTTTTATAGCTAGGTAATTTTTCTAATTTAAAACTTTAAAACCACTAGCTTAGCAGAAACCAGTCAGTTTACTGCCAAGCGCCAACATGCATCTTAAGCTGCTGATTTGTGTGGGCCTTTTGTTGGTTGTTTGGCAAAGCTGTGAGACCGCAGAGTCCCGAAGCGATGTTCAAGACACCGTCAGGATGAAGGTAGTCTAAAGGATCGGCATCAATTTCAATTGAAAAATTATTCACTAAAATTAGTACTCACAGCCGTATGTCCGTCCAGTTGGCAAAATTAAGAAATAATCATACCGACGCCACTGGTTGATCGCCCACAGTATTAGAGACGTTTTTGTAATTTTGCCGTCTAAACGGACATACCACGGTTGTAAGTATGAATCTCCCCTTAAGGCTTGGCCGAATTTAGATTACTTGAACCACGCTTTGTTGCGTGACAGACAAGCCGATTCACATTTTATGAACATTTGAATCAATCAAATTGTAAAAACGGCGACTCTATAGGTTTAGGTAGTAGAACTGTAGAACTGTATACCTACAAACAATACATAAGTAAAAAAATTCCGATTTGTTTTGGCCCTGGTAGTGGGCAGTGGCCCTAGGCTCAGTAGTTCATTGAAGCATACACTTTAATTTCAAATCCAAACCAAGAGTTTGGTTGCAGAAATTAGTCAGCGCTGGTACTGTCTAGTTTGCATTTGCATACATTAAAAATTCTTAGTCGGAGGTAATAATTATGCTATTCCGTAAACATTAAGAAAAGCCTCTCAAGTTGTTAAAATTTATAAACATGTGTTTGTATTGTAATAATATTATTTAAAAAATCTTTTAGCGCGGGAAAGGAAAGGGCCACGACATGAAGCAGTCCATTGGGTCAAGAGGTAAAGGACATGGAAAGGGAAAAGGAAAAGGAAAAGGAACAATTGACAAGCAAGAATGGAAAAAACAAAAAGAAGAAGCTAAAGCTGCTAGAAAGGCTGGCATAGCGGCTATTAAGGTATAAACCGACAAATGCTTTAAGGGGGTAATTGCGTTTTTAGGTGTTTTTTAAACTACCATAACTGCACTTAACCTCAACAAAAACTAGAGCGGTCTTTTTTACATTTTTTTACACCTTCTAGCTTTGAAAAAACTATATTTAAAAGCAGATTATCTTTTGCAATTTTACTGCTGCTATCAGTTGAATACACCCCATCAGCGGTTTTTTTCTCTAATTTTTGCACCACAGTTATGAAACTCAAGATCAGCCAACAACTACTAAACTTTTTGCAGTTATGCACTGACATAATATACCCACCCGTTTTTTGATATAGTTGATAAGTCGTTTCTACGTTGAGAAGATGACATTTTCGTGCAAAAATCACGTAATTTGACTTTTCTCTAAAATTTTCAAAAGCCCATAACACCGACTCTACAAACTATTTTTAGAAAAGGAAAAAACGGGTGGGGATATTTTCCTGAAGATAATGTGGTTAAAGTTTCGAAGCCGTAGTCCGTTTTTAGCTTGAGTTCTGTGGGCGCAAAAATTACACTGAAATGTCAAAAACCACGAAAACGACATTACCCCCTCAAGTCACGAAATTAAAATTCACGTTGCATTTGATTTGTATAGTCATTATTTGGTCTGTTTTTTAAGTTATTTTTTCTACAGCAAGGCTCTAGTGTATTTTTATTGTCGATTATTAGTATTCAAGCAAAAATTTTAGTTTGAATAGCAATAGTTGTCATGTTTCTAGTTACCTAGTACAATAAAAAACAAAATAAGTCACTTTAAATATTGGAGTTTTAAGTTTTTTATAGGCAAATTAGGCTAGCAAGCACACTGTTTATGTCAAAAACAATTAAATTTGTATTGAACAGATTTTATTTAGAATCGACAATCTAATATTAACACACAAGATGAAATTAATGCGTATAAATCGTAGCTCAATGCAGCATGAGATAGGTATATCTGACAACTTTTAATAATATTGTGTTGCACGTTGAATCTAATCCTCAAATACAGAATTTGATTCTTTTTAATTCTGTCTAAGGATCAGAGAAAATTATTTTTTTGCAGAAAAAATGCCGTGAAAATCCTGACCAATGTAAAGCTGAAAAGGAAAAGGCTAAGGAAGGTCGAAAGCAGGCGAAAAAAGCAGCCATGATAGCGCTTCTGCAGAAACACAAAGGAAACCGCCAACTAGCTGAACAGGAGGCAGAAAAAACCATGCAGGCAGTGCTGGATGTGAAGAAGGCGATGCTAAAAAAGGCTGGACTCGATGGAGTAGGTTGATATTTTGTAAATTTGGCTTGGCGCAGTTCACTGTACCCTTTTTTACTGTCAACTTTTCTAAACTGTAATGACTTGCTGGGAACTCAACCAGGCAGTATTCCAGTTTCATTTTCAAGTGAGTAAAATAAAACCAAAAATGAAATAAAAAAATGAAAACTACGTTTATCTAGGATTACTTGCCTGACCAACTAGCCATGGTCACAGTTTTACAAAAATTATCCACACAGCAAGACGACTCTTACGCAACTAAATTGTGACGATTTTTAGATGTCATTTATGTTATTTCAAAGCCAGCCAAAAGTTTGTTTTGTGGTTAGGTTACCTCATATTGAAAGATCTCACAACTTTATACACACATTTATTGTAAACTTTATTGAAAAAATGTTGAAAGCGTTAATACATTACTAAAAGTATATTTTTTATGTGTTTGTGTTTACCAGTAGTCTTTTATGGCCATAAAGCGTTATACTAACGTCATTACCAACTGTATTTGATATTTCATAAATATGATACTTTCATGTTCTACAACGTTGAAGCTTATACAGGTTTGTTATTGTATCTTAACTAAGCTGACCGTCGTGAGCAATTCACAAACGATTCTCCTTTGTTTCGTTAACAAAACTAGTATTAACATAATAGTAACGCTATATGTTTTACTTAGAGTGTGGAGCCATCAGATGATGGCGTTTTGGAACACGACATAATGCTGTCACTAGAACAGGCAGAAGAAATGAAAAAAGTCGTGGAATCGAGTGCAGGAGAAAACGAAGAAGCCGATGACGGACTTCGCAGTAAACGAGGAACGTCCATTTATTTCGAAAAATACCACAGTGAAAAATGGTCTATGCCGATTCCTTACATGATCTTGGAGGGATTTAGTAGGCAAACTTTTTTATAAATGCACGTTTTTAAAAAAACTCCTAGCCTTTGACGTAACTGTTAATGTTCTGAGCCTATGGGGTATCAAAACAAGTATAGATGATTATACTCATTAAAAATTACAAGATTAGTACGTATGGAACGTCAAGAACAGGATATGTGAAGCGCGTTCTTTTTAAGGTGTTATAAATTTGTAAACAATCGTATTCACAATGTTACCAAATAAGTTTAAGGCAGATATACAGGTTGCCCGCAAAAAGGGCAGTGCTTTCCCCAAAAACATTTATATAATATTAAAGTACAACAAGAACGTTTTGCGAGTTGTATTAAATTAATTTTGATAAAATTTGTTCTCGTTGCAATGTGTTGCCGTTTGCACTGCTGAGGAGTGAGGAAATTGTTTGCACATTTTTTAGAGCCAATATTTTAAATATCAATTTGTAACCAGTCTACTTGTGTGACCTTGATTTGCACATTGCAATGTTGTCTGGCCAGTCTGCTAAGTTAGGTACATACCTATATACACGTCGAAAACTGCGTGTCATGGTCCGCCGCAATGTTGCACAGCCACAGATATGGCGTCAGATTTGACAATATGCTTATAAACCATTTGTATTCTAACATATTGTAGTACAGTGCAGTGTTGGTCAGACTCTGACAATACCTGAGGTTGTTTGGACACAGAGTTTGGTTTAACGTGGTGTAGGACGCTTGTTGAAGACTTACATGAGTTATTAATTAGAGTTGATTTATGTGCGCAGCCGTATGTCGGCTCAGCTGGCAAAATGATCAAAAAATCACGCCCCAAACGGATATTATTACATATTAGTGGCATAGTAATTTTATGTGTCCGGCTTTACGAGCATATCTACAACAATAAAGTAAATTAGTAAGTAAATTCAATTAAGTAAATCAATTCTATAAACAACATTTGAAAATTTCATATTTTTTAAATTTTAGCATTAGGATAAAGACAGTGAGATGGTGTGATCTACGTAGTGAGCCCCGCTTAGTAAAAGGTTTTAGGGGGCCTAACTCTTGACAAGTTAGTGGTACAGCAATAATTTTAACATTATTTTTAAGCAAACTGTCAGAGCTTTAAAATTATGGTTGTCATGTCCTCGTGAGGTAACATTAAACGTGAGTCAAAAACTAGAATTTGCAATTCTAACTTGGTTTTAAATATTACACCCTCATGTAACATATCAATTAAAAGTGCCAAAATTTGTCTTTCTCGTGACACTGTTTTTATCGTCCGAAGACAGTCATAGCGAAAGTTACGGGCCTTTTTAAGTAACACCTAAAAAGCACTAACTACTAAGCAGATATATCATGTTATCATTTTTTCAGGTTGTAGTGAGAAAAAATATATCAAACAAGGTTTGAAGATTATTGAAGACAACACTTGTATACGGTTTACTCGAGTTACCGAAAAGCCTGCAACGCAACATATTCAATTTTATGCAGACCCAAGGAACAAATCGTAAGCTAACTTTCCAAAGCATATTGCGTTCTCGGTAACGAACGCGTGTAAGCGAAATCGAAATAGCACTTTTTGGGCTATAGCGCTTTTTTTATGCGCTATATGCGCTATCGAAGGTGCTATATGTGCTATTTTTTTGGATATGAATGAAACTTCTACAGAAAAATGGCCAATGGGGATTTAACCACCCATTGCTAGATTGCTAGCTTAACGCTCTACCGACTGAGCTACGCTGGCCTATTGGTGTTTGTGTTAATTTCCCTTTAAATAGTGATGCTGATCTTGGATAGTGCTTATAGCACCTGAGGGTGCTATTTGAGCTATTTAGGCGCTATTTTGTGCTATTGGCTAAGTTAGTGAAAACTTTTGTATTTTTTAGTAAGTATACGGTCCCTCAATAAATTAGAATAATTTTAAAATTACTTTTAATTTTCTGTTTGTGTTGTGGTCTTCGATATAAAAAAAATAGCGCATATAGCAGAACGATAGCGCATCAAAGTGCTATAAGAGCTATTATATCATGCCTGTCTTGAAATAACTAACTAATAACTAACGAAAATAACTAAGTGCACGCTGCTAGATTCACAGCGTGCCGTATAAGTTAGTTATAGCACTGCTGTAGGCGTGCATCTTAGTTATTGCACTGTTATTTCAAAACAGTTATAACATAAGTACATTATAAAACTTCGTAGCGTGCACTCAGCAATCATTTGCACTGGCACATGAAGCCCGCGTGCATAAACTCGTGCGCTGCGCGCACTCGTTTATGCACTTGGAGCTTCACGTAACAGTGCGTATAAATTACTGAGTGCACTCTACAGCGTGCTATAACCTACACTTTTTTCGTAGGCTTAAAAATAGCGCTTATAGCACCTGAGGGTGCTATTTGCGCTATTTAGGCGCTATTTTGTGCTATTGGCTAATTTATAGAAAATTTTTGCCCTTTTAAGTGAGTATACGGTCCCTCAATAAATTAGAATAATTTTAAAATTGTCGTAGCGTGTATAGCTACTTGTCGTAGCGTGTATAGCGCAAATAGCGGGGGGGGGGGGGGGGGGGGGGGGCGTTTTTGAGCTGAAAACTATAATAGCGCAAATAACAAAAATAGCGCCTAGGAGTGGGGGGGTGGGGTTTTTTACCTGGAAACTATAATAGCACAAATAGCGCAAATAGCGCCTAGGGGTGGGGGGGGGGGGTAAAATCTCGTGCTTGTGCACGCTTACACGCGACATGTAGCGCGTTTTCTATGACAACATTTCGATCAATTTTCTCTAATATCGATCTGTTGGGATTGTAGGGCTTTCCATCCCTCGCTCCTATTAG